>JASANB010006913.1:0-30438 GCA_030248155.1 Sabatieria punctata
AACAGTGAGAACTGCAATGAAGAAAGTCTGGCGCCACCTGTCATTACCACCACAACAGTGAGCACTGCTAGTACAACTACTACCGCAACACCAAGTTCTACTCCTTCTACTGATGTCACCAGCACCACTTCAGAAGCTGTGAAGCCAAATGATTGGGGATTTGGTTTGCTGTTTGCTCTAGCCATTATTTGTGTGCCCAGCCTTGCTTACTACTAGATTTGGCTGTCATCTTTTGTCACTAACTGACAGTTTATCTGAGAAATGCTAGTGCATGAGGGCACCATGTTTGCGACCTGTTTTTGACTACACATGTTTTTTCTGCTAATGCTTACAAGGCTTACCTTACTCAATAATTACCGTGAAACGTTTTTTATCGATGCAGCAGAACCAAGTTGCTCCTGTAAACTGAAAATAATGACAGCTAGGAATGTCGATAATGGTTTGTTGAGAAGAAGGAGTTTACTTAACAGCTCTGAATCCACTCAGACTTGCATCTTAACTTCTTGTAACACACAGAATCATGACATGTCACCTGTGTTTAGTAGTGAAGTGCGCTCATTTTATTTGGTCAACTCATATGTGCTCTAGCACTGTTACGTTAGCTATTTGTGCGGAAAGTTGTGCCAGAGATAATGCCTAGGAGTTACCGTTAATGTACTATAGAAACAAAACAAAAATTGGTAATAAGGAGTCTAGAGCACAGTTTTATAGGGGACCAGACAGCACCAGCAAGTTGAAATTCTGCTTAAAATATTCAGACCAAGAACCTAAAGTCTAAGAAGAACGGTGCACCTTTACTACAGTAGGACGAAGCGAGAATGATCAGTTTCTCAGTAAAAATGGTCAAATTTCTAGATTCTATAATATCATTGGGTAAAGAATGCCAGATTTGTATCACCATCATCGAAAAAAGTGCTTCTGACAGTCCAAATTTTCTCAAACAACGAAGAAAGAGTTTCTGAGAATGGCCCCATGTAAAGAATGGCCCATCTACGTGTAAAGAAGTTACTGTTGAAGGTGTGTAGCCTGCGCACTATACTATGTTTCTGAGGAAATTAGTATCACAATCTTTGTTTTCTTATCAAAGAATTTGAACAAAATGTGTTTTGTTATCTATCCCGGGCTCAATCTTACCTCACCAACAGTCATTGGTCTATCTCGAGTTTTATTCCAGCTAAATGTTGTCTGTCAATAGTGTACCCTACCTATTTTGACCCGCTGAGTTCAAGAATGGCCTTTGTTTTTCCTTACCCTTTTTCAATTTTGAGATATTACTGTTCAAACCAAATTTGCAGTTCTCAAAAAGCAGCACTTATAGATTAAAACAAAGGCCATTTTTTAACTCAGCGGGTCAAAATAGTTCGGGTATACTATTGATTTACGAAAGGTTCCCTTCAGAAATTCATGAATCTTGAAGATTTATTTTAGGATTATGGCTTCTCACAGCATGTTTCTTAACGAAACTTCAGAGGTGCATAACTTGCGAATGAGTGGCCGTAATGCAAAAATAAGATGATATTCTGAATCAACGGAGAAAACTGCACCATATAGATACCACGTTATGCCCAGATTTGACAGATAACTTATTGTCTGAGTACCACGGCATAAAAATTACATAGGTAGCTCAGGAGAAATCAGATTGAAAAATCAGATGTCATTTTCGTAATCAGCAGCAAAAACTGCATTAGTTGATATAAATTAGACGGCTCTGTACCCTACATGCGACTGAATTGAGTCACCTTTCAAAAGAGCAAGTGCAGCCGTTTTCTTCCCAAATCATAAAAATGCCCATATCTTTAAAACTAACAATGTAGAGCAAAAAGTTAGTTATTTTCGGAATCGTCAGCAAAAACTACATAAGAGAGACTGCTTTGTACCGCGGTTTATGGTCATGCTAGCGAGTAGTGCCGCCACGGCTTTGACCTGGTTTCACAGGAATTAGGTATTGATTTTAGTAAATCTATATTTAATTCATAGCAAATAACAAATTTAGATCGAATTAAATTTCCAAATTTGGGTGCAAAGCAAATTAATATGAAGTTAATTTCGTTTGAAGGTTGAGCAAGCAATTTAACAGCTATTTAATTTCAAAATAAATTTACTCGGAAACACTACACTTTACCGCATTCCATTATTGCTGGGTTTTCAATTATTTAGACAGCTGCTACTCTTAGGGGCAAGGCTTTTCTGTTGTACATTTCTGCAGTCTTATTATTTAATAGATACAGAATGAAACTGAGAGTAGGAGTTGTTCCAAGTAATAATGAAAACAGTCAAGAAGCTGTCAACTGTTTTCGCAACCTTCCGCGAAGTTCCTGTAAAACGCCTGGATTTGAGGTAATCTGTCCTTTTTAAATGTTTGTTTTTCTATTTTCTTTCTTCTCAGATAGAAATCTTCAGCATCATAATGAAAATGCTAAACTGGGACTATGAATTTGTTTTGAGCAACTCGTTCGCTCTGCACTCGAACGACTTTTTGGGACTTTTTGGTCTGACTGTCAGTCAGAAAATCGACATGACCGCAGTGGCCGCCCAGGTTCTGAAAGAACCGACCTCTGCCGTTGACTTCTCTTACCCGGTTTGGTCCTTCCAACAAATTTACATCTATCCAAATCCAGCGCTAAACCCGGAGAAAAGCTTCCGATCGCATGAGTTCATACGGCAGCCATTCCAAACTAGCATCTGGATTGCAGTTTCCATTATCCTGATTTTGGCTATCACTGTGCACTGGCTTGCCTATTCTGTACTTAAACTAAAAGGAAAAGTGCTAAAGCGAAAGCTGCGCTATGGAGAAAAGGTGTTTTGGAGTTATGTGGTGGTTTTGCTGAGACAAGAGAGAACATACAAATGCAATTTCGTAACTACAACACAGTTGAATTTATTTTGGCTCTGCTTTGGATTGGTTTTGGGCGTTTATTATCAGACTTTGATGTGCAGGTCATTGGCCAAGCCTTTGCAAATTGTGCTTCCTTTCCGAACTTGCTCTCAACTTATAGGTGAGTAGAGCACATTAGCTTGAGAGCGAGAGCGACAGCGAGAGCAAGAGTGAGAGCGAGAGCGAGAGCGAGAGCGAGAGCGAGAGCGAGAGCGAGAGCGAGAGCGAGAGAGAGAGCGAGAGCGAGAGCGAGAGCGAGAGCGAGAGCGAGAGCGAGAAGAGCGAGAGCAAGAAGAGCGAGAGCTAGAAGAGCCAGAGCGAGAAGAGCGAGAGCTAGAAGTGCGAGAGCAAGAGAGGAGAGAGAGAGAGCTAGAGCTAGAGCTAGAGCTAGAGCTAGAGCAAGAGCAAGAGCAAGAGCAAGAGTGAGAGTGAGAGCAAGAGAGAGAGAGTCATTGGCCAAGCCTTTGCAAATTGCGCTTCCTTCCAGACTTGTTCTCAACTTATAGGTGAGTAGAGCACATTAGCTTGAGAGCGAGAGCGAGAGCGAGAGCGAGAAGAGCGAGAGCAAGAAGAGCGAGAGCTAGAAGAGCCAGAGCGAGAAGAGCGAGAGCTAGAAGTGCGAGAGCAAGAGAGGAGAGAGAGAGAGCTAGAGCTAGAGCTAGAGCTAGAGCTAGAGCTAGAGCTAGAGCTAGAGCTAGAGCAAGAGCAAGAGCAAGAGCAAGAGCAAGAGTGAGAGTGAGAGCAAGAGAGAGAGAGAGTCATTGGCCAAGCCTTTGCAAATTGCGCTTCCTTCCAGACTTGTTCTCAACTTATAGGTGAGTAGAGCACATTAGCTTTCCTTTAACCCTTCTCATTTAGATTTACTGGAAACAAACAGTTGGCATCTTACGTATGCCAACCCGAATGTGTTGCCAGAGTGCAGCCCGAGTGATAGGAGTCGCCTGAAAGCTGTATTAGCAAAAAATCCCATACGAACTGAGGTCTTGACGCAAATGAACACCCAGCAGACAGTTAGCACCTACGGAACGCAGTACCTGGATGTGATTACCAATCAGGTCAGCGTTTTCAGGGACCGTTTTGTTATGGTCAGAGACGACAGTGTTTCTCAAACTTTTGGAGCGTTCATGTTTTCCAAGAACTTCACCTACAAACACCAATTCAATAGCTACTTAATCAAGATGCTGCCTGGAGTTGGTCAAATAATGAAACGCTATCCAAACATGAGGTCTTACAATCCCTTTCAAACCACCCAGAAGCCAAAGGTCAGTTGTGTGAATCTGAGGTCAGGTCAGGTCAGGTCAGGTCAGGTCAGGTCAGGTCAGGTCAGGTCAGGTCAGGTCAGGTCAGGTCAGGTCAGGTCAGGTCAGGTCAGGTCAGGTCAGGTCAGGTCAGGTCAGGTCAGGTCAGGTCAGGTCAGGTCGTATATGTATTTCTGCAGTGAAATGTGGTGTTATTTTCTTAGAAAATTCGCCTGACAGGCACTCACCTTTCTGAGGCATATTATCTGCATGGAATGGGAATGGCCTTAGCTGCGCTGGTGTTTGCCGCTGAATTGTACCTATGGCCGCGAAAGGCAAGAAAAAATATGGAGCGGAGGAAAGGAAAAAGTCTGGTTCTCTTGCTCAGACGTCACCTGCTGAGCGTCGCTTGCTGGAATGCTAATAGATACGAGTTTGCTCATAATGATTAGTTAATTTTGTTTCATAAAAGTAGTAGCTACTGTTTGGTGCCAACCTACATACAGGCAATCCATCAGAATAATAGCAATAAAATCAAAATTCCGTGGAAGCCAAAAAGCATGGTTTTTCAAGTTTGGGCGCCGATTTCTCCAGAATGGGTAGGCCTCGAGCCGGACCAACTGGGTTTTGCAATATCCATACTTTATTGGTTTAGATCAGCGAATAAAAATGGGGGTCAAAAAATTCCATCCGCCGCCCTCATAAGGCAACCTGCCCGATTTTTTTTGCAACGCGTCAGCAAACAACACCCATTTGTGAAGACTAGAGCGCTGCGCCAGATCGTTTATTTAGTTTTGCTATTTTCCACAAATGCAGTTCTCTTTATTATTACTGTAAGCGGACAAGCGCCTCAAACCTTTCTCGTTGTAGTATTATTTCTTTTTTAAGGTTATTTTTATTAAGCATTATCAATTACAATAACAGATAACCGAAACATAAAACATCAACGGACTACATGACAAGACAAGCTGACTAGTGAAATTTCATCTGCCCGTTGATTTGCTCCTGCGCAATGAACTCTACCAGTTTGAAGCTGGTTTGGATAGGTGTCACTAGCTCAAGTGCAGTTGACTGTGACTTTCTGGAACACAGAGAGTGTTCTCCGTTGATGTTTGGGACAGTGATCAAGTTCTCAATGTTCCTACCGTTTCTGAAAGCTTTGTCTTGCTGCTGGAAAATGTTTCAAGTTCCAGATACCTAAGCAAGCAATTGTCTCAAGAGTAGAGGGTTCCATCGGCAATGCAGGTGAGTGTAAGAGGGTTAGCTTTTAGGGTTAGCCTTCAGTAGTATTTGCCGTTGGTCGAGTGAGTGTTGGTTGGTCTGGGTTAACAACACCATTGTCTACTGTGAATGTTGGACACACTGAAACAGTGAAGCTTAGCAACAAGTCCATATTTGTTTCGGAGACAGACCTATTTGCACAGCCTCCAGTGTCTCGTCCCAAGTTCCTTTGTTTTGATGCATAATAACTTGGTTCTCATTGCCAAAGCTCAGTGTGTACCCAGAGTTGCAGGTACTGTTGTTTGGTATTGGATTTTCCGTTTGTGTATGTGTATGTGTATGTGTATACACATTTACCTTCAAATGTGTATGGTAATTTGTGTATACACATTCAACAAAACAATGTGTATTTTTGTGTATATTTGTGTATGTGTATTGTACTGAAAATGCAAATTTTTTGGTAGATTTTGATCCAGAAATGCTAAGAAAATCAAATCTCTCAATGTCTGTTGCTTGAAACCTTGGATAGCTTTGAAATCGAGTTACTTAGGCCATTTGAAGGTTTTATCAGGATATCTACCGTTTATTACTGCAGCAAAAACATCCACATTTTACGATTCTGTTCGAAATTTTATCGACTTTTGCTGATGAAATACACATACACAAAAATACACATTTCGAGTAGTATTTGTGTATGGTAATATGTATCTGAATTCTCAATGTGTATGTGTATGTGTATGTGTATACACATTGAAAAAACAATGTGTATTTTTGTGTATGGTAAATGTGTATGTGTATACACAAACAACAGTAGTTGCAGGAGGTCATTGCTCTGTTGAAGAAGTGGTCGGAAGGGTCTGAGTCAACAGCAGAGGACAAGCAGCTGAAACAGTAGAGTGAGTTGTAGTAGTACTAACGTATTGTGCTCTACGAGGTGTCCAACAAATAACATTCAAAGATCTGTTGAAATGACAGCAAAAAAAAAGTTTCCATTTCAGCGCCATTTCTATTAGTGATGTACGTAAATTTGATTTGAAATGCGCGTAATTGGCACGTTTTTTATTTCAATTTAATCAATTTAATTTAATTTAAATTGAAAAGTTGGGCCATAATTTAATTGAAATTCGCCTGGAATTTCATTTATATTTTCAATTATTTCCTGTGGTGAATGTAAAGAAATGTCTCTAAATCTCGAAGCAAACATGTAACAGGGGGGTCTGGGGGCCCTGCCCCCACCCGACTTAGGCCAGACCCCCCAACCCCCTCCCGCCATCGGCGGATGACCTGTTACATGTATGTCTCTAAGCATTTACGTACATGGACATTTTTTCCAAGTCCTGGGTCACTGTCACTGTCTTTTAACAGCAAAAATACAACAATTTTCAAAAAATTGAAAAAATAATTGAAAAAAATTGCACAATCGAAATTTTCCGAGGTTCCATAATTGAATTGAAAATACAGTATAGATAAAAAAATGTCCCATCGCTTTTTCGGCCTTCACTCAAACGTTTTGTTCTCAGTCAATTCTTTACCGATTTGGCTCAAATTTTCAGCAAAAATTAACAACATGGTTGGCTAAATATTCTGCAAGTTTAGTGCCAAAATTCCGACTCATACTGGTTTTATGACCCGAAAACTATGAATGAGGGTGGTCTACGCAAATTTACTTTTTTTCGGTAATACAAGGAGTACAGTCCTGAAACTTGCAGGAATGATTGGTGTTGCTATTGGGCATAACATACTAAGCGGGCAGCCCTGTAGCTCAAAGGGCACTAAAATGGGGGAATTTCAAAAACATGAGTGAAAATCCCATAGTTAAGAAATCTGCACCTTCTAGAATCAAAGCACTGAATCTGTTGTTAATCAACATAGATTGTAGCAGGAAGTTCGACAAATAAATGAACCTGATATTTAAGCTCTGTTCCACACCATAGTAACCATCCCTGCAGCGTTTTTTGAAAATTGAAAATCTTTAGAATCGTCATTTTGCCGGTTTTACGAAGAAAAGTCATATTTCGTCATGTTTTTGAAATTTTAGTGCCCTTTGAGCTACAGGGCTGCCCGCTTAGTATGTTATGCCCAATAGCAACACCAATCATTCCTGCAAGTTTCAGACCTGTACTCCTTGTATTCCCGAAAAAAATTAAATTTGCGTGGACCACCCTCATTCCTAGTTTTCGGGTCATAAAACCAGTATGAGTCGGAATTTTGGCACCACACTTGCAGAATATTTAGCCAACCAACCATGTTGTTAATTTTTGCTGAAAATTTGAGCCAAATCGGCAAAGAAGTGACTGAGAACGAAACGTTTGAGTGAAGGCCGAAAAAGCGATGGGACATTTTTTTTATCTATACTGTATAATTTTGTTTGAAAATAATGGAAAATTATTTCAATTATATTTATATAATTTAATTAAAATTAAAAACTGAGCCCATAATTTAATTGTAATTGAACTGAAATTCAAATTCCATAATTTGACATCACTAGTTTCTATAGTTATTGATAATTTCATTTACACATATTCTTTAATTTCTCAGGCTCGGGCAGAGCTACTATTTGCTAATTGCCACTATTTGGACACAGATGTTCCAAATTTCAGCTTACAGTACCCACCCAGATACGTAGAAGTCCAGTTGGTGATGGTCCACCAGATTTCAGAGGAGCATCACTCACGCTTGCTTCTCAACAGTATAGGATTGATCGGATGTGGGCTGATTGGTGGCTGCAGTACAGTAGCAGTAGCACGTGCCAACCATAGCTACAAACAGTCTTCCTAATAGGCATACATGTAACAGCTCCGGGCCGACCTGGGGGGAGGGGGGAGGGGGGTTTTTTCCTCAGGTGGGGGGGCGAGGGGGGGTTTCGCCCAGGTGGGGGGTCCCAAATTTCAAAAAGCTCCAAAACGGCTAGAAATGCGTTTCTAGCACGTTTTTCTCAGTAAGGACGCTAAAAATCGCTATTTTAAGCTGCCAAATAGCGTTTTAAAGCTAAAAACAAGCAAAAAATGACAAAAAGAGCTTCCAAAAACACCGATTTTTCTTAAATATCAGCAGTGGAAACGCCAAATTCGGTTTCCAAAGGCTTTTCAAGTGAATTTTAGGCTAAAAATTAGTGATTTCTGACCCAGTTTGTTAATACTGGAGCCACTACTAGTACTTGTATTTTTTGGTCAGGGGGAGGGGTCCCTCAACCTGTCTCGGGGGGGGGGGGGGGGGGGGGGGTGGGGGGGGGGGGGTTTTGGCCTTTCCAGCAGGGGGGTAACCCCCCCAAACCCCCCCTAGTACATGTATGCTAATAGGAAAGTTTAGACGGGTCGGCTTAGGGTTCCTTTAGGGAGTTTAATAGGAAATGTCTAGAATCGCAGCCTGTTTATACTTCTCTATTAGGGTGGCACTGCACTTCACTATGTAAATCGATGCCAACTACTCAAGTTAGACGAGATTTGGCTTAGCTGCCACCCCCTTGCCCTAGCCCAAACAGGCAGTTTCAAAATTTTACACCCCTTGCAAAATCCTGGATACGCCACTGCCGATGGCACGTTGCCCCTTAACAGTCTGTCTGTCTAAGTCTCAGGCGGGTTTGCAGGGTCCGCCCCTGGCCGGATGGGGACCCCCCTCGAGACGATTTTTCCGACCCCCTTCTCCCACCGATTTTCTGGTAATTTTTTGAGCAACTTTTCGCGATTTTTTTGAAATTTGAGACACAAAAATTGCGAAAATCGCCTGTGAAACCACTTTTTAGCTGTATTCAGACGATTTTTAGATTTTTTTCCGATTTTGAGCGTTTTTAGTACCCAACCCCCTCCCAAAATTTGGGCTCAGACCCCCGGCCGGCGCCAGACCCCCCAACCCCCTCCCACCTTCGGCAGATGACCTGTTACATGTATGACACAAACCGTTTCTCAGTATTGTCCAGAGTAGTGTTGTTATGACTACTAGTCAAAGTCAAAGTCATAGTTAATACTTTTGTGATATCGCAGTCAAACGGACAGGTAGTCAAAGTCAAAGTTTGACTACCTTCGTTACCATAAATACGTAGTCAAACGAAGACCAGGTAGTCAAACCGTTTGACTATGACTACGCTTTTTATAAGAGGCAGGCTTTTCAAACGCATTTTACCACTTTTTTGCTGCTCGCAACAAAATATTTTGCAAACTTGTCACATTTAAAAAAACTTTAGAACACGAAACAACGTCTTTTCAAAAAATTGTGAAGCAATGACAGGTGTCAGTACATCAATCTCTGCTTGATGCAAGCTTTTCCGTGGGGGTTAAAAAATATGACACACTGTACAATACAGTACAATACCTTTCTAAAAACGTTTTGCGCAGCAAAGTAGAACATGAGAAGAGAGAGAACTGAACAATTCTCTTGGTTTGACATGCAAAAAGCGTTTTGTTCTATTTTGTCGCTATTTTTGTGTAGCACCTTTTTCTTTTGTATCGAAAATTTCAACAGAAAGAAACAATTATGCACTCATGCGCTGATGTTTGCGGCTACTCATATAATTTCTTTCAAAGCAAACGATTTACGGATGTAGTCACGGTCATTTCAGGTGACTGAAGTTTATAAATCGCTAAAAATATCGATTTGGCTCTGTTTCAAAAGTAGTCAAAAGTAGTCAAACCAGTGGTTATAGTAGTCAAATGGTTTGACTACGATATAGTCAAATTTGACTACTCTGGTATTGTACTCAAACGGGAGGTAGTCATAGGTCATAGTCATAGTCAAACGGAAATTTTGGTATTGTAACAACACTAGTCCAGAGTTGTCAGTGATAGATTGATAGATTTGTTAGGAAGGGCATTAGAGCCGGTAATCGCCTCAGCCCGCCACAAATAAAAAATGAAGCTGTTTAAGTGAAGGGCAATTTGCAGTATTGGATAACTTTTTGCTTTATACGAGTGCAATTTACATACCTATACGTGATGATAGACAGTGCTCGAAACAATCCTTTGGTGATGTTTCCAGTGCATCCAGCAAAGCCAGGCATTTGGTAGCAGCCAAGGCATTCCAGTTCTGAAACATACAATGCAATGCGCAGTTTTGAAAAAATATAAGAGATCGAATGTCAAATTTAAAATCAATAAATTTTCAGAAAATAAAGAACAGTTTTAAAGAGCGGAACGTTAAAACCAGGGTTTTGAGGACTAAAAATCAAGAAGAATTCCCGACTGAGCTACAAAATACTTTTGTATTAAAGCGTGAACAAAACGCTATTTTTATTTTAAAGCGTGCAAAAAACTTATTTTATTCGTTATGATAGAGTTAAATAGCATTTCTTCTGGAACCCTATTTAGAGATGGAGAAATCCAAATTTGGCTTCCGGAACTAACTGTATATTTAGGGCCTCAGGAACCATAGTTAAGGTTTCAGATACCTACTTCTCCGCAAGCAGAGGGCAAGTTTAGAGCCCAGCAGAGCGCTGACCAAATCTGCAGAAGTTGCAGTGCCCTCAATGCCGTTGACTTTTCTACACTCTCCTGCCTCCTCTGCTTCTTCTCCTCACTCATCCGAAACTCCCTTCGTTTCGCTGAAACTGTCAAATTGGCATTTGAATTTGGCGCTTCCTCTTGTTCCTTATTCAAGATAGTGATTTGTTTTTGCTTTCTTATAGCAACGTTATGGCATCTTGAGTTTTTGTTCGCTATGCTGTGATCAGATAAGAAAAAGAAGTAAAGATAAAGAGGAGAGGCTGAGGTTGATCCGTTTTCCGGGGGCCTTACGGCCTACGATCAGACTCATGGCCCATTTCGTGACCCTGTGATTCGTTATCTACGTTGCCCTTCTTTCACTGCCAACCACTCCTTGCCATGCTGCTGGGTGCCGGTCACCAGGAGGCCTGCCGGCGTGTTGGTGTCAGGATTCTGACAGCTCCCGGCATAGTTGGTTTCTCAGACAGCTTCTGACATCGTAGATCTTCTTCTCCAACGCGACATGCTTTGTGGTGCGGCTTCGGTGCAACGCCAGTTGGTTCCCATTTTACCTACTCGCTGTCACCAGTTTTAGGTGGCCTGGGTGGAGTTTTGCGCCGACCACCAACTCTTTGTTGCAAGAAACTTGCCGTGCCGAGAGGATGAAAGCACGACGTCGCGCACAGTGGCTTTGCGGCCCAAACAACTACACCAACTGTGCCGGCACCTACCATGCATTTGAGCAAAGTGGTGGAGACGATGTTGCAGCCAGAGTGGGTCAGATACAGGAGGATGGCCTCGCTGTACAGTGCGGGGTCGATGTGGTGTACCCCGAGACTGACCCACTATCAAGCCAGCGCCAAACTTGAGCAGGCCAATCAGCATGAAGAAATAGTAATTGGACGCTATGCATATTTGATGCCAGTCATCGCTGATACTATGGCGTCTGAAGCAATCACAGTGTTGTTGAAAGATAATGCAAAAGAACAGAGTGTACTGATGGTGTTACCTGTACCAGCATTGGACGGCCACCCGCCACTTACAGAATGGTCTGTTATTATGCAGCCCCAACCGGTGCCTCGATGTCCTTCTGTCACTGCAAAGATCTACTGTACAGTGATTATTCGATACATGCAAGTTGATCAAGTCAAATCAGCAGATTTAGACTCAAATTCTTTTCGACTTGCTATACCGTAGGAATCTGTCGAAAGCCGGAGGTAAGGCGGCTGTTTTCCTGAAAATAAAGTGACCACACCAATTTACGGCCCTTGCAAAAGTGGCCGAAAATTTCGTACTGTGACAGTACCGCAATTACCGATTTAGATTTGCGCATTGTGTTTTGTTTTAGGCTCAGGTTTAGAATCAGGATTTAGGATAAAAGCATTAGTTCATGTTCTAGCTTACCGTATAGTGCTGTTTATAGTACCAGGGTACTATATATGGCACTTAGGGTTTTGCGAAAACAAAATTGAATCCATGTATAGTACCCGGGTACTATATGTGTATGGCACCTAGACCTACGAAATCTGCTCTATAAGAAACTAGACAATAGTATGTGAAGTTCTTTGCTCAAATTACCGATTTGATGTAAAAAAATAGGTTATGTACATACATGTACATCAGAACCTCTATGATTGCAATATCTACTGTTTTTCTTCATATAAACAAGGTTTACCACCAAAATGTACTGTATCTGTGAAGAAATTAAGACGGATTTCAGCCGTAAAGCATCAATTAAGACACATGATGACGCAAGCTTTCGAACCTTTATCGCCGGTTCATCATCAGGCTACCCACTGAAAAAGAGCAACAATCAATACCACAAAGAAACGTAACAGTCATAAAACTAAAAGCTAAGCTGTCAGAAACAATTTAGGATTACGTGTATAAATTATTACTAAAATAGCTTCTAAGCTTTCTAAAATGTGCTGTATTTTTCGCACGTTTTGTGTTTCCGTACACTGTATAACAGCTCATTTCAGAATATAATCTGTCTCCATTTATAGTACCCCGGGTACTATAAATAGGGGGGTACTATAAACAGCACTATACGGTACCTTTAGACGTATGGTTAGACTAAAGTTGAACAGATCAGCCGCCCTACCAAAGGGGCAAGTGGTCTTGTATGATTCACCAGACGGCAGTAGCCTTTACCTGCATCCCACTCGGACTGTAAATTGCAATGCTACCGTATCTACTCAATAAATTCGCGTCGAAAACCGCAAACGATTTCAAACGAACATGGTTTCCGATAGATTCTATTGGTATAGCATCTCTTACAATCTCCTGTCCGCATTCGTTCCAACAGCCAACTCATTAGAGAAAAGGCAATAAGCATCCAACCAATGAAAATGTATCGCTCACTTTAATATTAACAAGAATGTGTCTTGTGAAAAAGCAATAGCACTGGTGAGTTTTCAGTTTGACATTATGTTCACTAAACATGCAACAGACACACATCGTAACTCAGATTGGTCAGATATCTCACGCCGGCTCCACAACGTTAAACCAATGGGGCCACGTTAACGCAGATCTTACATCATAGTAGTAATAGCTGTGGCTACTATTGCAAAGTGTGGTTTGGTAGATTGCCTCAATAAACCTAGAATCATTACAGAGTAGTTAATAGCAATAGTTGAAAACCAATCCAAGAGGCAGTCAACGATTGATTGATAGTGATAACATACCATGCATCCTAGTCTTCATAATCATCAGGGTTGTATATTTTTCCGAAAAAACCTCGGCCTGTTTTTTTCAGTTTTTTTCCGGTTTTTTTCCTAAATCGCGGAAAAAACTCCAGCCCAAGTTCTGACTATCCTAGGCTGGTTTTATGATTCCTAACGCTTTCTAGCGCCTTCCTCAGTCTTGTTAGACCAGAAATGCACGTGTTACATTGATATAAATCACGAAACAGGCATGAAACAGTGCCTGACAGGTTCCATAAATAACGCTATATGCAAATTTTCTTACAGCAGTTTGCATTTTTGTTTTTTCATGCCAAATTTGGTCTTTTTTGTTGTTTTTCTAACAGTTTTGAGTCAGTATGGCCTATTATACATAGCAAAAGTCCATTTTTTTAACGAAAAATGACGTAAATTAGCTATTT
The DNA here is from genome assembly GCA_030248155.1 of Sabatieria punctata. NCBI lineage: Eukaryota > Metazoa > Nematoda > Chromadorea > Araeolaimida > Comesomatidae > Sabatieria > Sabatieria punctata. The sequence continues at coordinate 13,855 of JASANB010006913.1, forward strand.
TTAGCTTGAGTTTTTTTCCGCGATTTATGTTTTTTTCCGACCCTTAGGAAAAAACCGGTTTTTTCTGGAAAAAAACAGTTTTTTTCCAGTGTTTTTTTCCTACCTCACATCCCTGATAATCATCAGATTTTTGGGTCAGGAATATCTGTAACTTTCTGATTTCTCCAATGTCAAAGTCATTTAGTGTAACGGTGTGGTTGGATGATGGGTAAATATAGTAGAGTAGTCCAGCAACAGCTTTCCGCAGACTATGAACACAACCTGATGAAGTCCAAGTCACTGGGCAGCGAGTTCAAAGCAGTGAAGAGTCTGATGAAGAAATGGAAGCCAATGAAACAGTCGTTTATGAGACTCCAAACCAACATGAGCTTTTCGATTGTCCAGAAGAAGGTTGTAGTCGAAAATACCAGTTTTATGGCAATCTCATCAGACACCTTATCACTGGAACTCACCATATGCTGCCAGAAAGACAAACAATGCAAGATGTGGCACAGCAAATGTACCAGCAGAATATTTTCACAAGTTCAAATGACATTCATAGACAGATTGAGAAAGAAGTTGACACCAAAGAAGCAATCAACAGTCAATGCACCACTGGATCTAAACCACTAGAATCTGGCTGGGCTCTGCGGGAATCTGCTCTGAACATTCGGTTTAGCTGGAACCAGGTGTCCTGGTTAGATGAAAAATTTGATGAAAGTCGTGCACAGCGAATGAAGCATAATGCAGGAACACTGGCAAAAGAAATGCCTTACGTTCGGGATTATACTGGTATGCACAACTATAACCGATGAATCAATGTTACCACACAGCTGTTAATACCACCTCCATACACGTTTATGTTGCAGATAGCTCTGCACTTCGTTTCCAGCCTGATGAGTACCTTACAGAGCAGCAAATTATGTCATACTTTTCCCGAAAAGCCCGCAGTGATGGCAGGGGTGCCAGGCCAAAAGGTCCTCCGCAAAAGCGACAGCGAACTGAAACTATTGGTAATTACTATTTGTTCACTAAATTGCTTCTTCATCACGGTTTGGCTTGCAACTCTGTCTAGGTTTTAGTACCTGATGATGTGAAGGTGAACAAATTGATGCTGAACAGCCCCAAGATACCTATGACTACACTTATGTACACCGCAATGAATACATAAATGATATGATCCAAACTTCGAAACCATCGAGGAAGAACTGAGGCGCAACAGAAATGGGTGACCTGCTTCTGACACTGATCTTTAGGACATTTCAGACCTTGTTGGTGTTGGCCTTTTGTCTGTGTTTTTCATCTACTGTGACTTTACTTACAGTTTCTAATGAATGGCCTAAGTCAGGAAGTGTGAACATTACATTACATTACATTACATTACATTACATTACATTACATTACATACATACATACATACATACATACATACATACATACATACATACATACATACATACATACATACATACATACATACATACATACATACATACATACATACATACATACATACATACATACATACATACATACATAAACAACGCCAAATATGCCAATTTTTGGTTGTCCTTGACCTTTGAGCGGCGATTTAACTAGCACGGAAACACATTTTGGCGACTTCTATACACCGTTAGAAGCGCAATTTGCGGGGCTTTAAAATAAAGCAATCTCCCAGGGGGTTCGGTTTTTTGTTTTCGAGAAAAATCCAATTTAGTAAATTTCACCATGCCGAATTTTCGAGATTTTTTCCAAATTTCGTGATGTGGGGACCGAACGAAGCAAGGGAAAAGCTCGGGTTCTATGTCAAAAGAAAGCCCATGACATGGCGATTCGATTGCCATGAATTACAAGGTTCTAGCTGGCCGGAATCGCAAGTTATGCTCAGTCAAACATGACACCTCAAGTGGCCGGTTTTGCTTGCTGGTGAGCCTACTTCCGAGGCCTGCCTCTGGCGAACAAGGACACGCAGGAGGCTGTGCTCTTCAAGTTTAGCATAAGTCATCGTTAGGTATAACTTCCCCAAACTAGAGACCCCAGAGCTAAGTTTTAGCGATGGCCGATTTTTCGATTTGCACATAGCTGTGAAGAACAAGGGTCGATGTTCTCGCGAACTGACTCTTAAATCTGAGTTTGTTGTTTGATATACTGTAAGAATATAAAGAGTGTTGTTGAAAGAGAGCTTGGCCGTGCGATTGGCAAAATCGGACAGTGAAGAGTGGTTGCCTGGTCACAAATGAAACGCATGCGCAGGGCAACCTGTCTTCGGACAGGTTTATCGACTCTACGTCAATGCAATTTCGGTTCTCCTGCAGGAGCCTCTGAAACAAACCAAGTAGCTTTCTATAATTTTATACATAACGTTTGGCCTGGGGTAGCACAACGCCCCGCCTAACCCCTAGCACAGCATGTATGTGGTAGGTGATGGAAGATACGGAGTGAACAGTGGCTTAGCCAGGATTTTGCAAAGGGGTGTAAAATTTTGGACTTGCCTGGTTGGGCCGCTGCCCAACGCTGCGAGAAAATTTCGCAAGATTAGTATTGAAAAACGTGTTTAAAAACCATTCTGAGCTTAAAATTACTGTTTCCCAGTTAATTTATTTTCTAATTAACTTGTTATTAACTTGCTTCTAACTGCCGGGAATTTTATTTACAAGCTATTTACTTGCTAGACAGCGCAATTTCAAATTTAATTTCTTATTAACTTGCTATTTGCTATCAATTTGCTATCAGTTTGCTAGAATTTTGCTACAAGTTTTTCGCTCAACAAAATAATGCCTGCCGGAGATTTTCCGATTATATGACCACCATGCTTATGATATGGTCATGGTTTTCAAAAGGCCGTCAAAAGTGACCAATTGGGCATTTTCTTATTTGTCTTACACAATACATATACACGTCGAGCTGGCTAGTAGAACGGCCGCCACGGGGACTCTTCGTTCTTTTATGTCACTGCTACGCTCTGGAACGCACTCCCATCTACTGTACCTCCTCTGTTACCTTTTGCCAGTTTTGTTAGATTTCTAAAGTCAGCAGAGTTTAGACGTGTCGTTTTAGGACTGCACCTTAAAAGGCTGAAATACAGCTAAAAAAGCTGTTTTGCAGGCGATTTTGGAAATTGTTGTGTCGGAAATTGTAAAAAAATCGCAAAAATTTGCTCAAAAAATTACATGCCAGAAATTCGGAGGGGGTCGGGAAAATCGTCTCGGGGGTCCCATCTTTAAACAAGTTTTGAAAACTTAGGCAACTTAGAAGCTCCAATATGCTTACAGCAGCTATCTAATCTATCAAATCAAGAATTTTAGCAAGATTACGCAGGTTTCACAACCATTCTTGAGCGACCTCAGTTCAAAAACTCCATATTCATTAGTTATCTTGTAAAAAATATGCACGAAAACACACCATTTTGAGCTTAGACCCGGGTCTTATAACAGGAAAATTCCCCTGACACACCCTGGCTTCTGACCACCTGCTATAAGACCCAGGGTCTTATAATTGGAATCAGTTACCCCCCTGACAAAAATGCAGTACATACAGTACTGTCATGTTTTATTGTTGCCATACTGCGTAATCAATTGAATAAATGCTTACTAACCACTCTGGAAACCTTTTCTACTATATTTAGAACCTTTGCGAGAATGTACAAAAATTGAAAATAACGCAATCAAAATTCCCAGAAATCCGAAAAAAGCGACGCCTTTTTTGGCTAACCCCTCCCCCTCCTGGTGCGTCGTCTATGGTCGCATTTCAGCTGACCCCCCTCCGCCTCTGGAACGACGTCGTTTATGGACGGCCAGATACAGTAGTACTGCAGTTGTGGCCACTCTACAATCGAACCCGACCGGACCAATAAGAAGCAAAGCAAACAGGAACAAAACATTTATACTAAAAGAAACGAACAAACTCGCAACTACCAATCCAACTCAGCTGCCTTCAAAAAACACCTGCATACAGTACATTCGAACAAGTTTTACAGTCAGGCACTTAACGCCGTTTATGGTACCGACACCATATATGGTACCGGTACCTAGGGTAGTGGTACCATGTATAGTATGGTACCCCCACGTTCGGCGACTGTGGTGGACCAAATATGGCACCGGCACCATATATGGTACCCCTATCCATGGCCATGGGTGCCGGTACCATATATGGTACGAAATTTGAACAGGCTGGTACCATATATGTACCACCACAGGCCCCGAACGTGGGGGCATCATTTAGGGTACCGGTACCTTAGGGTAGTGGTGTCGGTACCATAAACGGCGTTAAGTGCCTGACTGTTTTAGGACAGCAAGAACTCAAATAACACAGCAAGACAAATGCAAACCAGGCTAAGATCATAAGCTACGATAGCAGAACGATTCCTATTTCCGCCCCAAACAGCAGTTCCGGCGAAACTGTGATTCCGTCTTTGGTTACAGTAATCCGAGTCACAACACTCAAAACAACTGTTCTTCTGAATTGCATCCCAATCCCTCGAAATGCCAGTAAATCCGGTTCCTTCGCACAGAGAGCATTTCAGATCGCACAGAGCCATGTAGAGAGCCCCTGGCTGACCAGTTTCCGGATTGCAGTTGTACCATCTGACACAGTACTTGGAATGCTGACTACATACCACATCAGACCAGACGCCAAACCGGTATTTCCTACAGGCTAGACCGTTGCAAAACGGTGAAACAGCTAATAAAAGCAAAAGTGGGAAGGTAAACATGACTATAGATCAGGGATGCCTACCATACCAAGACTGTACTACGTAGTACTAAACTCAATTTTTGAATTTAGTACCATACCAAACTAAATTCAAAACAGCTCCTTCTATACTATACCATACCATATCTAAATCAAACGCCTTTACCAGATTATTTTAGTACTAGAATTATGATTTTGGTACGGCCTTTTCATTTTAGTATTAGCTTGTTGGCTATAGTTATAACACTTTTCAAATGCGTCTAAATATATTCCCAATCATTTCTGCATGTTTTGATTGGAAAAAACTCAAGAAAGGTGCATTGAGCATAATTTCCAAAGACTTCTATGACATTATCACAGCAAACTACCACTACTGTACCAAATTCGTACCAAAATCATACCAACCAAATTCAAACTGAACTAGCTAGTACTATACCATACCATATCAAATTCAAATCCCCAATTACACTATACCGCACCATATCAAGTTCAAATCGCCAACTTTATACTATACCACACCATATCAAATTCAAATCCCCAATTACACTATACCGCACCATATCAAGTTCAAATCGCCAACTTTATACTATACCATACCATATCAAATTCAAATCCCCAATTACACTATACCGCACCATATCAAGTTCAAATCGCCAACTTTATACTATACCATACCATATCAAATTCAAATCCCCAATTACACTATACCGCACCATATCAAGTTCAAATCGCCAACTTTATACTATACCATACCATATCAAATTCAAATCCCCAATTACACTATACCGCACCATATCAAGTTCAAATCGCCAACTTTATACTATACCATACCATATCAAATTCAAATCCCCAATTACACTATACCGCACCATATCAAGTTCAAATCGCCAACTTTATACTATACCATACCATATCAAATTCAAATCCCCAATTACACTATACCGCACCATATCAAGTTCAAATCGCCAACTTTATACTATACCATACCATATCAAATTCAAATCCCCAATTACACTATACCGCACCATATCAAGTTCAAATCGCCAACTTTATACTATACCATACCATATCAAATTCAAATCCCCAATTACACTATACCGCACCATATCAAGTTCAAATCGCCAATTTTATACTATACCATACCATATCAAATTCAAATCCCCAATTTTATACTATACCGCACCATATCAAGTTCAAATCGCCAACTTTATACTATACCATACCATATCAAATTCAAACTTTGAATTAGGTAGGCATCCCTGCTCTACTGTAGGCTAACTAACTATACGAATGAGTTTAGATTTGGATTTACAGTTTGGTAGCAGAGCACTCGCGGCACCATTGTATGTAAATTTTCTACGAACTATATTTCATCCTGGACCTGTCCACACGTTTGGACTGTTTCTCTGTAGATCTTGGATTTGTACTAGAACCACGTACTTCCTTGACCGAATTGCTTTCCTTCGGTTTCAGGGAAAGAGACCTCGACCGCCTGTGACCTTTGGGGGAACCAATGAAGCTAATTTCAAACGCCAACATAGCATTCTGAGTGATTGAACTGGTAAGAAAAGCATGTCGAATGCTGAGAACTTCTAGATTCAAGTGGACATGAGCAGTTCTGGTGTAGATTCTAACTTCATTTTTGCCTTCCACAACTCCACTGTAGTTCGGTTTAGTTATCCCACCTGGTCGGCGGGCCTGTTTAGGGATAAAAGGATCCTTTAGTCCCAAACTAACCAACCATTGGAAAAGTCCACTCAAATTGTGGTCGAATTTGCCAATTTCGGCCAGATCATCGCGAATTATGTCATTCAGATTCTGAATTACACTCCAGTCGCCGGCTATGCAAATTTTCTTCGACCGGTCTCGCTGGATGCCCTCATAAATTCGGAAAATTCGATACAATTCCTTACAGTAAAGTTTGGTTCTAGTGGGGTCGACATAAACGTTCCACAAGTCGAATGAAATTCCGTTATAAGTGGCTTTGAGTCTCTGAAGCGCGGAGGATTGGAAAATTGTCGCAGTTCCTTGCCAGAACGTTTTGTCGTACCGATTTCTGTCCCCATTTGTGGGGTAAATCTCGTAAATCTTTAGGCTTTTGTTGCCATTCTTCACCAAAATTGCTGTTCCTCCAAGGCTCGTTTTGCTATTGTTCGAATAGATTTGCCAGCCTTTTCGTATGGGAAGAAGTTGATCTCCAATTCCTTGCAGAAGAAGGATATCTAACGCATTGACCAGGTCGTCTAATTGCAAACTATTGAAGCCTTCTTTTTCACAATTATAACTACCTATCTTTAGAGTGAACATTACTGGAACCACAGATGTAGTCAGGGATGCCTACCAAATTCAAGGTTTATTTGTATGGTATGGTATACGTAGTACTAGCTAATTCAGTTTGAATTTGGTTGGTATGAAATTGGTAGTTTGCTGAGATAATATCACAGAAACCTTTGGAAATTATGCTCAATCCAGCTTTCTTGAGTTTTTTACAATCAAAAAATGCAGAAAAGATTGGGAATATATTTTGAAAAGTGTTATAAATATAGCCAAGAAGCTAGTACTAAACTGAAAAGACCTTACCAAAATCATAATTCTAGTACTAAAATTATCTGCTAAAGGTATGGTATAGTATAGAAGGAGCTGTTTTGAATTTGGTTTGGTCAGGTACTAGTACCAAATTCAAAGATAAATTTTAGCACTAGTACAATTTTGGTGTGGTAGACATCCCTGGATGTAGTTTGTGTACTGATGGTGCTTAGAGACACAGCACTTACCGAGCTCGTTCGGTTAATTAGAACGACCAGCCACATAGCCTCATATATCACGCAATCCATACGTAGATGCAGTTTTTATTAGAGAGACAGAATCTAACTCTTATAGCCAGAACATAAAATAGCCAGATGGATCATTAAAAAACCTAACTTCTTATTTCTTTCAATCCAAGTGCAAGTATAACCGCCGAACCGCTTACGACCTTCTGGGGCAAGGACAGTATTGGGCATCCTTGCCTGGGGGACCGGGGGGACCAGGGGGTCCGGGACGGCCAGGCTGACCATCGTTGCCTGAAAATTCAAGGTAATCGTACTGTACGTACTGTAGGGTTCATCTCCTAACCAGATTGTCCGGGAGGTCCTTGAGGTCCGGGACGTCCAGGGGGTCCTCGGTTGGCTTGTCGGCCAGGGGGTCCGGGTCGTCCTTTGGGTCCAGGGGGTCCGTTGTCTCCTCGGGCTCCGGGTTGTCCCTTGCTTCCTTGGGTTCCATCCTGACCGGGCTGTCCTGGGCCACCAGGGTTTCCGGGGTTTCCTTGGTTGCCTCCTGCTCCGGGTTCTCCGGGGCGGCCAGGGGATCCAGGGTTGCCAGGGGAGCCGGGACGACCACCGTTGCCGGGACCACCCTTAATCAGGTTAATCAGGTTACACCATGTAAGGTGCCGGTACCATATGATACCCCACCTTCGCGTTGTTACCGGTACCATATGGTACCCCACCTTCACGTTGTTACCGGTACCATATGGTACCCCACCTTCACGTTGTTACCGGTACCATATCGTCGCCACTATGGTAAAACGAGCCAAGTAACAGAAAGTCGAAATCGAGAAAATCGCCTTTTAAATATTTGTTACATTTTCGTGAATTAGCTTCAATATCAGTTTAAATATTTTTTACCTAAAATATAAGTACATACTTGGTGTGCAAACTATTATGCATGTGTCACTTGTGTTAAATTAAGTCAGCTAACAGGAAAAGCACAAAGCACTTGGCTCATTTTACCAAGATCACCTGGTGATGTCCGTGCACATGCCTCTGATTACATGGTTGTATCTCCTGACATAGAGCGAATTTCGACTTCGTTCCTTTGCCAAAACGTTTTTAGGTGCTTTAGCTATAGTTTTTCGCACTTAACTCCATTTTTTCCATTTTGTTACTTGGCTCGTTTTACCATAGTGGCGACGATATGGTACCCCACCTTCGCGTTGTTACCGGTACCATATGGTACCCCACCTTCACGTTGTTACCGGTACCATATGGTACCCCACCTTCGCGTTGTTACCGGTACCATATGGTACCCCACCTTCACGTTGTTACCGGTACCGGTACCATATACTCTGTTCAGATTTCGTACCATATATGGTAGTGGTACCCTATACGGTACCGTCACCTTATATGGTACCGACACCATATATGGTACCGGCACAGTCGCCGAACATGGGGGCACCATATATGGTACCGGCACCTTATATGGTGTCGGTACCATAAACGGCGTTAAGTGCCTGACTGTATAAGAAAGCAAAACTTACAGGGGGTCCTCCGTTTCCAGGTCGGCCGGGGGGTCCGGGAGGTCCGCCGGGGCACACTCGGCAGCGACCATCGGCGCTGAGGGAGACAGATGGGTAGTTGCCGGGGTAGCCAGGCTGTCCAGGTTCTCCGGGGGTGCCGGGTTGACCGTCCTGACCGGGCTCTCCGGGCGAACCAGCTGGGCCGGGCGGGCAGCGACGCTGTCCATCACACACTGGAATGGTTTAGTTGGTGTTGCGGTACGGTGGGTTAAAATACGGTCCAACGTACTGCACTGGCCATAGGCCTGTCGTCTTTGTCGGGGACGAGGAACAACTTTGTGGGCGGTGACGGTGATGTCCTTCCAGATCTCCTCTTGCATGTGCTGAAGAAGAAAGAATTTTTGTAGTACCGTAGTTTAGACCGCGTCTTATAACCGGAAAATGCCTAAGTTTGGGGATCCTTTTTTGCACCAGTTATAAGAACCGGGTGTTGTAGGTGGAAAATCTATATTTTACAATTAGAACTGGATGTTCTGCATGAAAAGCACTGGTTTTGATCTTTGCAACCACTGACTGTACGTTTAAGTCCGAATAGCTCAGTTTTAAACAAGTTTTGAAAACTTAGGCAACTTAGAAGCTCCAATATGCTTACAGCAGCTATCTAAACCTATCAAATCTAGAATTTTACCAAGATTACACAGGTTTTAGAAGGATTCTTGAACGACCTGAGTTCAAAAACTCCATATTCATTAGTTATCTTGTAAAAAATATACACAAAACACACCATTCTGAGCTTAGACCCGGATCTTATAACTGGAAAATGCCCCTGACAGACCCTGCTTCTGACCACCTGCTATAAGACCCGGCTCTTATAGGTGGACTAATAATGATAGAGAACCTTGAATTCTCCGATGTCTTGGGAGACTTGCTGGTTGATGCCGTTGATCTTGCTCATCAAAGCAAAAACGGAGATCATGCAGATCACCACCGACAAGAGGGCCAAGCCGCTGGCCGCGTAAGCTGCAGTTCGGATCATCTGAAACAGACGAACTGTCTGAGGTTACAGTACAGTCCTGAGAGACAGGGAAGCCCACCAAATCGAAACTTTGAATTCGATATGGTATGGTATAGTACTAGCTAATTCAGTTTGAATTTGGTACACTAGTGGTAGTTTGCTGTGATAATGCCATAGAAGTCTTTGGAAATTATGCTCAACCCACCTTTCTTCAGTTTTTTTAGAATCAAAACATGCAGAAAGGATTAGGAATATATTTTGAAAAGTGATATAAGCTAGTACTAAACTGAAAACGCCCACCAAAATCATAATTCTAGTACTAAAATTATCTGGTAAAGGCGTTTGATTTAGATATGGTATGGTATAGTACAGAAGGAGCGGTTTGGTATGGTACTAGTACTAAATTCAAAGGTTCATTTTAGTACTATACGGCGGGATTCTATCGGAAGCCCTGTAATTTTTCCTGAAAATCAAGTAACTACCGTAACGCGGTACCTGCTTACGGCCCTTGGTGAAAAAGCTGCCGAAAATTTTGTACTCGGACAGTACCCCCCACATCGCAATTACCGATATATATTTACGCTTGTGCGTAGTATTGGGCTCAGGTTTATAATGAGGATTTAATTTAAGCATTAGTTCATGCTCTAATCGAGCTTTAAACCTGTGGTTACGCTCAAGTTAAACAAATCAGCCACCCTACCAAAGTGATATACTAATTGACGCAACTATGACGCATACCAGTCGGACGGTAAAATGACACTACAGTATCTATCTACTCAATAAATTCGCGTCGAAAACCGTAAACAAACAATTCAAATGAACAGGGCTTCCGATAGATTCCCGCCGTATAGTACAATTTTGGTACGGTAGAGGGTACAGTACCTTGGACAAAGTTGTAGAGCCTCGGTCGACTAAAACAGACAGACTGAAGTATCTAGTTTAGGAGGCTCCTTAAAAGGCCAGTCGCTGAGAAACCAGCTTTGGGTTAAGTGGAGTGGAAATTTCAATGCCATCCGCTAGTCACAAACTGGTTTGTGTCGGAAAAGATGCGTCCCTGCTGATTGATCGGAGACTAGTTTTGCGCAATATTGCACTGCCGCCGGCCCGGATTTTAGGTGTGACATGCCACAATTTGAAAGGTCACGCTCTAATGCACCGTCTGCACGGTCGTTGTTTTGGAGCAGTTTTTGAAGGAAAATAGATTTATCTGCAATTAATCTGATTAATAAGACATGTAAAGTTGTCCGTAGCGATTTTGTGGTCTAACTTTATGCAGTGAAAAGTAAAGTGAAGTAAAACCTATTTGGAATTCATCGCTCTTTTATATATAAGCCTTGAAGTAAGAAACGTTAGGCACACCGAAAACTAGCAAAATACCAGAGATCAATGATGGAAATCCGATCCGATTTGCGGGGGCCTTACGGCCTACGATCAAACTCGGTCTATTTCGCAACCCCTGTGATTGGTCATCTCGGACGTTGCCCTTCTTTCACTGCCAGCCACTCCTAGCTATGCTGCTGGGTGCCGGTCAGCAAGATAAAATAAATAAATAAATAAATAAATAAATAAATAAATAAATAAATAAATAAATAAATAAATAAATAAATAAATAAATAAATAAATAAATAAATAAATAAATAAATAAATAAATAGGGCCGCCTGCGTGTTGATGCCATGATGCTGCTGACAGCTCCCGACGGCCGCCGGTGCCTCGTATGTCAGAGGGCTCCCAGCATACAGTAGTTGGTTTCTCAGACAGCTTCTGACATCGTAGATCTTCTTCTCAAACGTGAGGCATGCTTTGTGGAGCGGCTTCGGTGCTTAGGCAGATCCAGTCGGTTCCCATTTTACCTACTAGCTGTCACCAGCTTTCGGTGGCCTGGGTGGAGCTTTATGCTGACGACCAACTCTTTGCGGTAAGAAACTTGCCGCGCCGAGAGGATGAGAGCACTTAGTCGCGCACAGTGGCTTTGCGGCCTAAACCACTACATACATCAACATTGCCCGCTGGAGTACGTTAAAAGCTAAGCAGAAAGCAGCAGTCAATCATTTTGCTCTTGGTATCTACACTGAAAGATTTTCACGTTTAGCAAAAGTCGAAAGCTAGCATATTTTTCGCTTCTGTAAAAACTTGTATGTGGTGCCAAAAAGTACCAATTTTTAAAAGAAAAACTCTTGGCAGATGTCTGTCGTTCACCCAATTGCGTATGGGAGGTTAAACGATGGTCATAGTTCCTCACTTTCCATCTAATTCCTAACATTTTAGTTGCGCAGTTTAGTGTTTCGAGTGTAGATAATTTTTCGGTCAAGTTTTTCTTTGACGGGTCTGCTTTCGACGGAAGTATCTTATATGCATGGTTTCTTATTCCAGCAGGGATTAGTTAAATTATGTGAAAAATAATGATCTGGAAATAAAATCAGTCGTTTAATGCCAGATTTGGTTGTACTTGTGAAAGATTTGAAATTTAGAAGGAATCTGTTTGAACTCAAGACCGAACCGCGTAATCTGAGGTAAAACAATGTGTAGCAAACAGTAATTAGACGTTGATGTGTAAAATAATAATCAGTAGGTCGGGAGCTCTCGTCTGACACCATATTCTATCGTATTTTTTAAAGATTTGCAATCCGAATGAACTCGTTAAACTTTTCTTTTTCCTGATCTTCTTCTAGGTATGGCCAATGGTTTTCAAAAATTCACGCTACAGCAAAAAAATTATGCTAAAAACCGCCGATAACATGACCGGATGCGATAATTTACGCAGAAAACCGCACTTGATTCCATGAAAAATTAGAAAAATGCGATCTAGAAGCGTCCGTCTGCGAAGAACTTTTGTATGGCGCACTTGGTACCATTTTTAATTATGGGCAACAGATTTGAATAACTTGCGCTACAAGCAAAATTTACGCTAAAACGGCAATAGCATGACCGGATACTATTATTTACGCAAAAAACCGCACATAATTTCATGAAGAATTGGAGAAATGCGGGTTCAAAACAGCCGCGTGGATCAAATCGCGTAAATTAGTGTTTATAACTTGGTCGCCGTCCCAGCGGTGGCTGATTTTCTATGGCGCGTGTTACGAAGGTGAAACCAACTTGATTGTTTAAAATCTACTAGAAAGATGTGAATATTCGTCGCCCAGCTAAATTAATGCAAAAAAGTATGATTGCAAGTGTTGGGTACAATAAAAGCCTGAAATGGCAAAAATTAAGGGTTACAGAAACTTCAACACCGTTTGTGGGGTTAACGGCAAAGAGCAGAGAGCAAATTCATATATCATTCGAAAGTCTGAAGTCTACTGTACACGGAACCGATTGAACATTTTGCGCCGAATTCGTCGTTTTTTTACAAGAACGAGGAACATGAAAAAAATCCACGAAAATGCCCATTTTCAGTAGTTAAGAAAGAATCAAATTTGTGGGGACCATGCCGAAGTGCGGAAAGAAAAAAAGCGGTGCTATATAGGTAACGAGTTGAGCTGATTTTAAAGCCGGTTGAACAAAATTTGAATCAACTCTCCTTTTAGCAGAAAATGGCCATTGAAAACGACGAATTCCAGTTTTCGAGAGGAAAATGCCCTTTAACGGCCGAATTATGATTCAAAATGCATCTGTATTCGATAGCTCACACTCTGTTTCATATAAATACATCACAACCCCTATCAATAACGGAACACAAAAAAGCATTTGCGCTTGAAGTTGCAAAAACGGTTTTGGACCACTTTTTGGCCGTGATTTTGTATTTTCTATTCGGCGCGGCGCGAACGTTGCTTTGCCCATCCTTACTCTTCATGTATTCACAATTCAGATTCCTTTTTTTATTAATTGGTTTTCTTTGCACCTGTTTTTTCGTGGAACCCTATTAGGTTGTCTGTGTTGATTTTGACTGAAGGAAAAGCAGTGGAGAGTGCTCAAATATATAGCTGCTTACAAACTAATCAGGTATTATTATTATGATTTTGTTTGTTGATGATATTAATGAATGATGAAATATTTTCTGGGAACCGAACGACACGATTAATTTTATTACACGAACCTATTACTATTAGGCGTTTCTGCAGTTTACCTATCTAAAATCGTACAGCGACCAAGCGCCGTATCCTTAGTGTGGAACGTTTCCTGAGCATCAATCGATTATAATAAAAACGGTAAGTATGGGTATGGTATGTATCTACCATATCCCGGGTGGGTGAGGTATTTTTAAAATCATCCGACAGGGTGTCTCAAAAAAATGATCACATTTCTTTTTACTGCCATTTCCGCAAATTTTATGCAAATAGGCTGAAATTTGGACTATAGGTGCCAAAATTCGGGGAATTTTACGTGTTAAAGTTTGGCGCACTAGGCTTGACTCATTCCCGAGAAATTTCAAAAAAAAGTGAAATTTGGTAATTTCAATAGTGAAAGCTGGTCACCGAAAATGGAAACATTTCCTTTTCCTGTATCTTTCCTAATTTTTGTCGGAATTGGATGAAATTTGGAGTGTAAACGCAGAAGTTCAGGGTAATTCGTGTGTAAAAAGTTGACGCACGAACTCCAACGTTATCGTTTGAGTTTAGGCGATAATGTAATGTAACGTTTTTCGGTGACCGGCTTTTCCTATTGAAATTACCAAATTTCACCTTTTTTGAAATTTCAGGATCAGTCCAAGCTCAAGGTACACCAAGCTTCAACAGAGACAATTCCCCGAATGTTGACACCTGTGGTCCAAATTTCAGCCTATTTGGTCGAAAATTTGCGGAAATGGCACTGAAAAGAAATGTGATCGATTTTTTAGGCGACCGACTTTCTACTATTGATTTAACAAATTTCGCTTTTTTTTAAATTTCTCGTGAATGAGTCAAGCCTAGTGCACTTAAACTTTAACACATAAAATTCCTCGAATTTTGGCACCTATAGGCCAAATTCCAGCCTATTAGGTCAAAATTTGCAGAATTGGCAGTAAAAAGAAATGTGATCTTTTTTTTGAGACACCCTGTATTTCGCTCATTTGTTAGCTTCAAGTTTAGGCTTCTTACCTTAGGTTTAATGTTTAGGCTTAGGTTCAGGTTTAGGTATTGTATTGTATTGTGTAAAAAATTGTCTGTATAGGTTTAGGCTTAGGTCCAAGCCAGTAGCGTAGCCAGGGGGTGTAGGATGGGTATGCCTCCTTTGCAGTGGAGGTAGGAAGAGAAAGTCTGTCAAAAATAAGCGAAACTAATAAATTATGTGCCAAAAGTATCTATTTTGTGCTCAAAATGCCTTTTAAATGTGTTTTTGAAGGCTAAATTTTCAAATTTTTTTCGCCCTACTGGGAGTAGCCCAACCAGGCCGCTTTAAACTGCTAACTACTTGTAATCTCTGTTAATTGTAGGCCTGGAATGTGTTTTAAACGCGTTTCTGAAGGCAAATTTTTGCCAAATTTTCTCACTCTGGTTGGGCAGCGGCCCAACCAGGCACTTTCAAAATATTGCACCTCCTTTCCGAAATCGTGGATACGCTACTGGTTCAGCCTTTATGCTTAGCCTTGGGTTTTTAGGTTTAGGGCTTATGTTCAAGTTCAGCTTTAGGCTTAGGCTTATGTTAAAAAATACTACAATCCACGATACGGTAGTTACCGTGGAACCTATATTCACTGTTTTTGCTGTCGATTGATGCTGAGGGAAAGTTTCCCTGACCAGGTTACGGCGATTGGTCGCTCTGCGATTTTAGGAAGGTAAACTGCTAGTATGCCTATGATTTATGATAAGGCAAGATGTTCCAGACGAGTTACCAGTCACTGAAATAGTGTTAAACGACTACTGAAGAGTTATCAGAAGTTACAATTTTTGAGTCCTAATTAGTAGAGATGCAACCGTAAAACGGTATATTTTTTATGATCATAATTGCTATAAATTAACAAGTCATTAACAACAACATGAATATCGATAATTTTTGGCAAAATCCCTAAATGTCTCTTTTTCCAAATATAAACTATCCCCTACGGGGCGCATCAGTATAGGGCACGCTCCGGAGTTGTATAGTCATAAGGAAGTTAATTAATGTAGAGTTGATTTCTGACCTTCCCCTGGTTTCCTACACCAACCCCAAAAGAAAATATATGAGTCAAATCAGATGCGGGCTGGTTGGGCCGTTGACTGGCTTCAAATGCCCTACCCTCCAGTATCCTTTTAATTCAACTGTTGCTAAACCTATCACACAATAACACAACATCACCCGCATATAATTTCAGTTTAGAGTATTTTAAAAACAGATTCCAGGTCATTTATATAAATCAAAAATGATACAGGTCCAATAAACTACCCTGTGGAACACCTGAGGTTTCTGAACATGTTTCTAATAGAGCATTTTCACCTATGCTTACATATACTTTTTACACTCTGCTTCCAGCCACTTCAGCACCCTTCCAGAGATACCGTCATACATTCTTAATCTCTAACTCCAAAACGCCTAGAAATGCGTTTTTAGCACATTCTTTTCAGTAAGGACGCTAAAAATCACTATTTTAAGCTGCCAAATAGCGTTTTAGAGCTAAATACACGCAAAAGATGAAAAAGATAAAGGGCTTTCAAAAAAACAGGCAAAAATTACAGTACGGAGTTATTGTACCGCTTTTTACCTGTGATATTGGTAATCCTGGTAGTG
>JASANB010006915.1:0-35812 GCA_030248155.1 Sabatieria punctata
AGTGAAACTTTGGTCCCAAAATATTTTTGAGTAAAAAATTTTTCCAACCACCTTTGACCGGCCCTAGCTCGACCGGAATCCCCTGTACACAGTTTATTATTTCATAATTATTTTGTAGTGCTATAAATTTGCTACAGCTTGGTATAAAGCTTTTGGGGCTACAACCCGATATTCGAGAGAAATACGCCAGCCGGCACAGTTGGTGTAGTAGTTAGGCCGCAAAGACCACTGTGCGCGAGGTTCTGCGTTCATCCACTCGGCGGGGCAAGTTTCTTGCCGCAAAGAGCTGGTCGTCGGCACAAGGCCACCGAAAGCTGTTACATGCGTTACCAGCGAGTAGGTAAATGGGAACCGACTGCAGCTGCCGTTGAACCTAAAAGCTACAATAGCAACCACACGTGTTGGGACGGGGACAGCTACCAGTGAAAGCCGGCCAGACTTAATGGTGCGTGACTTAGGGTTAGTCAAAGGTGGTCGCAGAATTTTTTACTCAAAAAAATTTTCTACCAAAAGTTCTTATCTACTCTAAAAGTTACTCAGAAGCCCCAATTTATAGGTTCCAACTCTCATTAGCGCAAAAGAAACTTGGCATCCAAGTTTTATGCAAGGCAAAACTAGGTAATTTTGCATGACTTTTGACATTCTGACGCCAATTTCTCACGAACCTCGGGGCTTAGCCCTACCTAAATGGTTTGTGCCAAACCATAGCAAATTGGTAGCGCTCAAAATTATGAAATAAAAACTGTGTAGGGGGTTCCCGTTGAGCTAGGACCGGTCAAAGGTGGTCAGAAAAAATTTTTATCCAATAATAATTTTGGACCACAAATTCTTAATCGACTCTAAAAGTTGCCAAAGCAAAAGCATGTCGGCTCCCATGCACGCGGCGTAAGACACACAGAGGGTTTGAGTCCCGCCTCGGCCCACTCTTGATTGCCTCGCATGTGGCCTATTTGGGTTATTACTGGGTTGTACCTGGTGTACATGTGCGTTGTATAAAGTTTTTTTTAAAGTTACCTAAAACCCATAATTTTGAAGACCCAACTGTTACTGGTACAAAAGAAATTCGAGTTGAAAATTTTGGTCCCATAGTTAAGTGATCGAGTGAACCGATTTTTGGGGGCTTGTATCTCAGGAGTGTCCAATCCTTTGCAGGTTTAACATAACTCACGAATGTCTATTAATGCGCCAAGGCACAGCTCACTATTCGAATGCTCGATTTTCAACATTGAATACCAAGACTCGATCGAATCAGAGACTGATTCTTAAACAGGGTTCGGGCGGCTTTTGAAACAAACATGGGCCGGGGGGTGTGGGGTATATCCCCCTCGCCGACCATACCCCCCTCCCGGCATACATGGGCCGGGGGGGTAAGGGGGGTATACCCCTCCCTCCCCCTCGGCCGGCCATACCCCCTCGGCCGTCCAAACATACTCCATACCCCCCTCGCCGGCTAACCCCCCCACCTCCCCCCTCCCGGAGGGAGAAATTTTCGCTTATTTAAGGCAAAATAGGCGTTTTTTGGCCTTTTTTCGCCCCCCCCCCCCGAGGTCTCCATACCCCTCCGGATCCCCCCGAGGTCTCCATACCCCTCCGGATTTTTCCGGCCCATGTACATATGTTTTGAAAAGCAAAATTCCCTGACCAAAGTCAAAATTTCCTGACAAACCAGAGTGACGAAATTCCAACAAGGATGAGAAAATTTTGAAAAATTGTCTTGTAAAGTGCTGCCAGGGTCCTTTGGGTGGTGTGATGTTTCTACTGTTAAGCGCTGTTTATACTCCTACTGAAGACACACTACTGCAGTAGTTTTTCGCCAGTCGTAGCCTCTTTTTTACAGTCTGGCGAATATACGCCAACCTTAACCTGAATCACATACACTACTGCAGTAGTCCCAGCAGAATAGAAAACAGCCGCGCCCGCTCCGGGTGTAAAAATAAAGCCAACGAAAAAAAGAAATAATTCTATTTTTCACACGGGAGCTACACGAGGAAATGATGGGCTTTAGCTCAGAAAGGCACTAGAATGGCAGCAGAAAACATTTTTAGCGTCATGTGCACGCCCAGAACCCGTCAACAACCATTCAACACAAGAAACGTATGCAGGCTCCACCGTTTTGGTAGTGATCGACGAAGATACGGACGCAATCACCCGGACAGAAGCTTTTGCAACATCTGACAACACCTAACTGTCTTATTTTATTAATAAACTTGGAGTGGAACTCAAGTTTTGCCGAAAAATAATGGACCGACTGTCGTCGGAAGTGAAATGTTGCTGTTTTCTGTTGAAAAAAGTCTTCTGAACGGACTAAAAACAAAAAATGTTCTGCCGGTGCCCAGAAACCAACTTCATACCTCAAATGCTTTTGAAAGTGCAAAAAAACCGCACCTAAATGCGCCTCTCCGACGACCTACAGTACTGCAGTAGGAAATAGAAAATTTTCTATTTACTACTGCAGTAGTTTTTCCTACTGCAGTAGCGCGGCGGCGCGGGTGTTTATACTCCTACCGAGGACTACTGAAGGAGTCGGCCAACCTACTGCAGTAGCTCCTACTGCAGTAGTATAAACAGCGCTTTATCAACTTTTTCCCTGACCGGACATCAAATTCCCTGACTTTTCCATGACTCCAGGTAAAAATGTAAAGTATCAAATTCTCCACATACACAGTAGTCTGCTAAAAAGCGATCGAGCTGAAACCGTGAGCACGAAGTGGAGATTCAAAATTTTAAATTAGTAGTTTTGTGTAGGGTTCTAGCAAGTCTGTGTGAGAAAGAGAGTTGACCGACCTTCTTCCTGAGTCGATGCTCGTGGTTGCGGAGTAATCGCTGACGACGCACCTCCTCTTCCTGCTGCAGACGCTGTCGCTCCTCCACCTCTCGCTCAACCGCCACTTGCAGGTCTTCCTCCATCTTCTCCACCTCCTCTTTCTTCTTCTCTTCCTTAAACACAAACGGTATAAAATTAAAAACGGCTACAATCAATCAATTTTTGGTGCTTACTTACAGTATACAGTACGTAAGCATTCCTGGGACAGTTCAGAGTCAGTCTCTATAGGGATGGGACCAGTATACGGTATCTTTAATACCGTATAATATCGTAGAACATTATACACTGAAGTATAGTATTTAGTTTTTCGTCGAAAAATCAGCATATTTTTGCCATTTTTAACCCAAAACACCAATCTTTGGCAAATTCTCCTTTATAAATCTCATAATTTGGTGATTTATTCAATTCTATAAAGCAAATTTTCAGTTTTTCAAAAAACCAAAAACAATAGAAAGCGTTATAAAATAGTAATAGATTCGCTTTTGCACAATATTTATCTTTTTAGTTGAATTTCTGCAGCAGAGCAGGCCTTGGTTTTTTATGTTCACTTTTGATTATTGGCTGTCGAAAGTGAATTACACCACTTTTGACTGAAAATGTAATATTTATGGCTGTGCAACAAAGAGTGCACGTTATTCTCTTCTACTACACGCTCTAAAAACCGACTGCAGTGCCGATTTTATGTCATTAATAGAATTTACCACAATCTTCACGACTTCTGCATAAGAGTTGCTCGCTAATTGGAGCATACTATACGGTATCGAAAATGCTATACGGTATGTGGTATTTTTGTACTGGTCCCATCCCTTCCCGTCAGCTTTGAGACGGCCGCCAAACAAGGGCGACAAAATTTAGACTTGGCGTTTTAAACTAATTTGTGCTTAGATACAGCAAAAAGTGCTGTTTTACAGACGATTTTAGCAACTTTAGCGACTGAAATTCTAAAAAAATTTGCTCAAAAATTACTTGCCAGAAAATTGGAGAGGGTTGGAAAAATCATCTAGGGGGTAGCGATCAGAAGTTCTGGCCGAAGTCAGGTGGGGGCAGACCTCCCGGATACCCCTGTTACATGTGTGCCCCAACCGCCCGGCCCAATTACGCTGACAGTTGAAATACAGGGTGTGCCAAAAAAACAACCCAGCAGATTTTTCGCTGTAGCAACCGCAAATCTCAACCGATTTGAATGAACCCTTTTAGATGAAAGATAAATAAATTCTTAAAAGATTGCTGAAATTTTCATTAATGAACTCTTCTTAGTTCCTGAGATATTGGCTCTCAAAATCAAAACAGTGATTTTGGCTGTGAACAAAGAGGGATTTTTTTTATTATTCTGCACTTCGTAATAAAACGGATTCCTGCTACTGCTAAGGGCTATTGGAGGCTTTACCGGTGACACAGAAACTCGGTTTACTTCAACACTAAAGTATCATTAGCCCCAGCAGTAGGAATCTGCTTTATTATGAAATGCAACGGAATCACTCTTGTTCTTTACCAAAATCTGTTTCGAATTAGAAGGCAAATATCTCAAGAACTAAACTGTGAATCTCAATAAAAATTGCACCAATCTTTGAAGAATTTATCAGTCTTTCATTCAGAAAAGGATTCATTCGAATCGGTTGAGATTCATGGCTGCAAAAGTAAAAAATCTGCTGGGTTGTTCTCATACATGGGCCGGAAAAATCCGGAGGGGGGTAGGGGGGTTGAGACCTCGGGGGGAGGGGGTTCCCCCCCCCCCCGAAAAAAGGCGAAAAACGTCTATTTTGCCCTAAAATAAGCGAAAATTTCCTCCCTCCGGGAGGGGGGTGGGTGGGCGAGGGGGGTATGGCCGGCCGAGGGGGGGTATGGCCGACCGAGGGGGAGGGGTATACCCCCCCTTACCCCCCCGGCCCATGTATGTGTTCTTTATCACTCTTGTTCATTGCCAAAATCTCTGTTTTGACTTTGAGGACAAATATCTCAGGAACAAAGCAGCCTATCTTAATAAACGTTGCATCAATCTTTCAAGAATTTATTTATCTTTCATTTAAAAAAGGATTTATTCAAATCGCTTGAGATTTGCGGTTGCTACAGCAAAAAATCTGCTGGGTTGGTTTTTTGGCGCACCCTGTAGATGTTCTCGAAGACGACTTGCTGAACGCAAATGTTTGGTGCAGGGATTCAGAAATTCCTCCTGACAATACTAAAGATCAGTGACCACAGATACAGACCCTGCCTGTAAACGGAATAGACAAACCTCTATGCGTTTGAAGACATGCGTAAGCAGTCGAATGGCCTCGAGTTTGCGTTGAGCCATGACTATCTTGCGTTCCTCTAATCTGATCTTGCGTTCGATCTGTTCCTCCTCGGCCATTCGTTTGCGCTCCAAATGCTTCACCCGTCGTTTCTCCTCCCGCTGCCGCTGTCGGTCGGTCTTCATCTGCTCCAGTTTGTTTCTCTCAGCTTCCTCGGCCAATCTACAAACCACCACCGTTGGCACGAGTGCAGAGACAAACTGAACCACCTGCGGGCCTCCTCCTCAGCCTGTCTGATCCTTTCCAGCTCGAGCAACCGCTCTCTTTCGATCCGTCTGCGGCGAATCTGCTTGTCGCTGAGGTGCTTCGTGCGATCAAAGTCTACCTAAACACGGCCACAATTGTAGACCGGACTAAAGGACCGAGAAGACCTTGATGTAAGCAGCGGTGGCACGTCCGGCGTCGTCAACATGCACCAGTTTCATGGCTCTCAGGGCGTCCATGGCTTTGACGAAACTGATGTATTCTACGTACTGCACGTAGGCCTCGAAGACCAGGTCGTTGCCGAAGGAGAAGCCGACTTGGCGCATGCCGGACCGGCTCATCTGCTTGCGAAACCGGTCGATTACGGGGATGTCGACGCATCGCACCTCACCGAACGTCTCCATAGCACGGCGAAACACAAACTCGCTGGGCTGCGGTTTCTGGTCGCTCTCTCGCGCTCGGTGTCGCAGATCGTAGAACCACTTGCAAGGCAGGTTGGCAAAGTAAATTGTGTCCGGTCGCTCGCCCGGCCTCATCTCCTTCATGTTCCTGGCGTCCCGGAAAAAAGAGTCCCAGTCGTGGCGCGAAGGAAAGTCGTGTTTGGCCTCGGCCGCCTTCACTTTGAGCACTTCGTAGAAGCCGATCACCTTGAGTTGAGAGTTGTCCAGCGTCTTTATCACTTGAACCATCGTCTGCCGGTTGTTAACATCGGCCTCGAAACGCACGAACTCTATGGTGCTCTTGGCTACTTTTATAGAGCTGAACTCCACCGGATGAACCATCTTCTTTATGCGTTCCATCAGATCCCAGTTCGAGATCGACTGTCCCGGGTCTTTCAATTGCGGCAGCTTCACACTGATGTTGACACGCGCAATCGGCTTCAGATACAGTCCTTGCGGCTTGAACAGTTCCACCAGCTCGCTGAGATCGCTAAGACCATGGATCGACGCCATTCCTGCCTTGCCGCCCTACTCAGCCCAACCCTTCGCAACCAAATTCGCTTTTCTAACAACCACCCACCACGACACGAACGAGCGGGGAAGGGGCGGCCTGTTGAGTCATGGACGACTAAAAACGACTGGACACGAATCGACCCCAACGCCCGTTTCCACAGTAGGCCTACTTTCAAAGGGCCGTATCTTTGGAACCGTTCGACCTACAATCAATATAAATACATCTTTAGAATCGCCAACGCGTGAGGACTCCGATTCCGTGCTCAAATCGCTTCCATAGCGACCACATAAAAAGTTCATTTTTTTTCCATGGCGCAAATTAGGATTACCAAGCAACGTTGCGCAGATTAGAATGCAAATTCAACCAGAGCTCAAGCCCCTCTACAACTTTGGTCATGAAGCCCAAAACCCTCCAACGCATCCATAAGAAGTTATTCGCAAAAAACTATAAATTCATTGAACTTAGAAAATGGCTGTAGTAATCCTGATGTTATCGATTTTTTGGCGTGTCTGCTGCAGCGCTTTGCCTAGTCTGGTCAGTGTTCGTGTGTGTAAGTGCGTGTGCGGGTGTTAGCGTACGCCAAGCTGTTGTTGAACTGTTGGTTGTTGTTCGCACCCCCTACCCATGCACGCCCCTCCCTACTTATGCCTACCTTTGTGCTAGTTTGTTTCTTACTTATTGATGTTTGCTTCCTAATTGCTTTAATTGCTACTAGTATCTGCTGAGTCGCGTCGTTAACACAGTGGTTAGCTTGATGCCTTGAGTGGCGGCGGCCCGTGCATCTCTAGCGGTTGTAGTGGGTTCGAAACCAGTCTGACTGGAATTAGATGACGCAAAGCCGAACCCAGGCCACCGAAAGCTGGTGCAGCGCCTTGCCTGGTCTGGTCAGTGTGTGCGTGTGTGAGTGCGTGTGCGGGTGTTAGCGTGCGCCAAGCTGTTGTTGATCTGTTGTTTGTTGTCCGCACCCCTACTCATGCCCCTACTACTCATGCCGGCTTAACTGACTTTTAGGGGTCCCTCCACTATATATTTATTAATCACTTTCTTGCTTAGGCTTAGCCTTAGGCTCAGGCTTATGTAGGGTTAAGCTTACGTAGGCTTAGGCTTAGGCTCACGCTTAGGAGTCAACTGAATACGGTAGATAAGATTGAAATTTTTGTTAGGGACCCCTAAAAGTCAGTTTTGCCCTTATGCCTACCTATGTGCTAGTTTGTTTCTTACTGATCGATATTTGCTTCATAATTAGAGATGCAACATCAAAGATAAATACCGGATAGTAAAAGATCTGAAAAATACCGGATTATCCGATTAGCTCTGTCTATCTTTCACGAAACCACTCAAGATGCCTTCAAGTGGCAGAGTTTCGCTTAGATTTTTGCTGCTTGTTTTGTTGTTACTTGTGGCTAGGGCCCGACCGGATATCCGGATCCGGATCCGGCCGGATATGGCCATATCCGGATCCGGTACCGGATCCGGATATTACCTGCCGGATATGCCGGATATCAGTCACAGATGAGAAAACGTGATGTTTTACGTATTTGAACATAAAATTAGATTAGTTCCAGTCATTTTAGGATATTTTTCGCTATTTAACTGCACAAAATGCTAAAAACCCACTCTCACAATATCACCAGAGTGCGGAATCGCTTTGCACATACATTGTACATCACTGCTGGTTTATCTTTGCCACTTAGAGTAAGGCTTCTCGTAAACCCTTTTTACCTGTACAATATGTCCCTATTTGTCTTCCCGTTACATAGTGGCTTGCTCAGGATTTTGCAAAAGGAGCATACATGTAACAGGGGGGGTCTCGGGGGGGGGCCCGCCCCCCCACCCGAAATAGGCCAGACCCCCCCCCGGAGGGGCCCCCCCCCCCCCGAGACGATTTCACCGACCCCCCCCCCCTCCGATTTTTCTGGCAAGTAAATTTTCGAGCAAATTTTTGCAATTTTTTTACAATTTCACACACAAAAATTGCCAAAATCGCCTGCAAAACAGCACTTTTTAGCTGTATTTCAGCCCAAATTAGCGATTTTTGGCAATTTTTAGCCGAAAAATTGCGATTTTTTCGATTTTCGAGCGTTTTTTTAGTGCCCACCCCCCTCCCCCAAAATTTTGGCTCAGACCCCCCCCGGCCGGCGCGAGACCCCCCCAACCCCCCTCCCCCTATCGGCGGATGACCTGTTACATGTATGAAAGGAAGTATTAAATTCTTAGATCTCTGGTTGAGCCACGGCCCAATCAGGGCGAGAAAATTTGAACAAAATTAGCTTGAAAAACGCTTTTGAAAGCATTCTCAGTATCAGTATAGTATTAAGAGAAATTAGGAGGTATTGTAGTCTGAAGAGGTCTGGTTGGTGGGCAATGTACAGGGTGTCTCAAAAAATGATCACATTTCTTTTTACTGACATTTCCGCAAATTTTGACCAAATAGGCTGAAATTTGGACCATAGGTGTGAAAATTCGGGGAATTTTATGTGTTAAAGTTTGGTGACCGGCTTTCGCTATTGAAATTACCAACTTTCACTTTTTTGAAATTTCTCGAGAATTAGTCAAGCCTAGTGCACCAAACTTTAACACATAAAATTCCCCGAATTTTGGCACCTATAGTCCAAATTTCGGTCTATTTGGTCAAAATTTGCGGAAATGGCAGTAAAAAGAAATGTGATCATTTTTTGAGACACCCTGTATGTGGTTTATTGCATTGTAAACAATTTTAAGTTGATCAATGATATCCGGATCCGGATCCGGCCGGATATGGGCATATCCGGATCCGGATCCGGATCCGGTAGAAATTTGTATCCGGTCGGGCCCTACTTGTGGCTTAAGGTAAGTTATGTTTAATCTTAGGTATACCAGACACGAGCGCAAGAACAGGAACTCAACTGCTGATTTTGTCGGACTGATCGTAAAGCTCTGGGACATTGTGAATGTGAGGACTCCGTTTCTGGGGGAACAGAAAAGGAATTTGTTCTAGGAGCCAATTCGTTCTATGGCCGACCCTCAAATCAAGTTTCTGTTTGAATTCGCAAGCTTCTTGGATGCTTGGCAATCGTCAGGCAAACCTGGGTTGACTGCTGAAACATTCCTGGTCGTCAGTCATTCTTGCCGTACACTGATTGAAATTGGCCGGTATAGCTTTTTATTATTCTTGATTGATTGTTTTGGGACTTGTTTCGCTCCCTGTTCCATCACGGCTTCCTATTATAAACTGTCCGTTTTTTGTTTACAACTTTTGCTAAACTTACGTATTCAGAACCCCGCCTATGCCATGATGGCTATAAGTCGGGTTCGGGTGGGGGCAGACCCCCATATGTACGAAGCAAATCGTGTTTGTGTCAGATACTGCCTCAACAGTCTCGGATTTGATTACGTGATGTTTGGAAAGTTCTCGTCTGATCCCCTCGAAGCTCGCTTTTCGTGTTACAGACAGTTGAGTGGAGGTAACTACTACATCAGCACGCGGCAACTTCTTGAAAACGAGAAGAAAATCCGCGTCATTTCACTGCTGAAGTTTTCGGACTGCACACTTGAAGAACTGAAAGACTTGCCATCGTCGGATGGTGCCTTGCAGTTGAGCGCCATCTCATTCGCGAAGGAGCTGAGTGCTGCTGTTGCCGATTTGCTTAAAAAGGAGTTTACTGAAGTGGACTGCTCGGATGCGAACGTGATTTTCTATGTCACCGGTGCTATTGTGCGATCGTATCTTAAAGGATCCACTGCCAGACATTGTGCTTCATGCAAGGAGCTTCTTCTTGACGCAGATCAAAGTGAATCTGAGCTGCCTCCCCTTGAAATTGATGGAGACTTCGAAAACATTAGCATGTTTCTGAATGAAATCAATCGTGGTGGCTTATTTGTCCCGAGTGCTGCCGCTTTTGGAATCTGTCTGAAGGCCTGGTTGGTGTTTTCTTGCATTCAAAGCGACCCTAGTCTCAAGAGAAAGTTTCTTCACTGCGATTTTCACCGGCCAGTGTTCGTTGAAACCGTCTTGTTGCTGTTAGAGGAGGATTCCCAGTTGATGGACATTCTCGTGTCTGAGCTTTCCTGTCTGGAGAGTCACCCGTTTGCCCAAATTCTTGTGGCTAAATTTTTCAACTGCATGTGCAAAAACCTGGTCAAGAAGCTTACTGTTTCTGGTGTGAAGCCCAGTACGCAAGCCAAGATAACGAAGTTTGGACGTAGTCGCTGACTGTAAGGAAAAGATGCTTTTAAAATTCTGTAATTTTGATCATGCTTTCATGGTACAGTGTCTGAGCTATCATTTATAGTATTTCTGTGGTAATATAAAGTATGTTTCTTGAAAATATACTGGGTGTTGCTCGACAATTGCTTCGTTATTGAGACCCTGCGCTGTTGTATTGGCAGTCTGTTTCGAAATCACTCCAATTGGCGCACACATAGTGATTACTACAGACATTTTCTAAGCTCAATGAATTTATAGTTTTTTTGCGAATAACTTCTTACGGATGCGTCGGAGGGTTTTGGGCTTCATGACCAAAGTTGTAGAGGGGCTTGAGCTCTGGTTGAATTTGCATTCTAATCTGCGCAACGTTGCTTGGTAATCTTAATTTGCGCCATGGAAAAAAATGAACTTTTTATGTGGTCGCTATGGAAGCGATTTGAGCACGGAATCGGAGTCCTCACGCGTTGGCGATTCTAAAGATGTATTTATATTGATTGTAGGTCGAACGGTTCCAAAGATACGGCCCTTTGAAAGTAGGCCTACTGTGGAAACGGGCGTTGGGGTCGATTCGTGTCCAGTCGTTTTTAGTCGTCCATGGTTGAGTTGATCTCCGGATAAATATTTAGCAATATTTAACTGATCCGTTAGATTTATTTTGCCATCGCATAAACGAATAAAAAACGTCTCACGGTCAACGATAAAAATTGTAGTTATTTTTAGGAAATTCTGACTGATTGTGCTGATGCAGACGTGTTTTTTCAGACAGGTGTGCTGATGCAGACGTGTTTTTTTTTAGACTTTTTGTAGTGGCATGTTTTGGAAGTACATAGTTGATAACGTTTGCTTTTCCTTTGTATCTAACGGTAGAGAAGAAGGCTACTGTACTTTGAATTGAAGCAAAACAATTTTGGATTAAAGCAAAACAAGTTTTGATTGAAGCAAAACAAGTCAAAGTTTGACGAGCAAGTCAAGCTAGAGACACTTCATTTTCTACATTTAGAAGACTCTATTTATCTCACAGTGTGGAGAGAACCGAAAAAAGCAAAATAGAATTGTATTTGGACCACTCTGGCACACAACACCTACACATTTGGCGACTTTGATCGGGAGATACCTATGATGACATGAGTACTCCGATTGTAAATTTATAACAAACACGATCAAATCTTAGTATCAAACGACTGTTTTCTATCTTCTGATTATTATTTTGCATACCAACAACTAATTTCTGCAAGCTATATTCATGTTCTACCCTAGATTACGCATTTTCGGCCTATGGTCAGGTCTTCTAAAACGGTGCGCACCCAAATTGTATATCTTTAAAAAGATGACCAAGTGCGTTATCAAACAACTGCTCCTGAGTTCCAGATTATTTCTACGTACCAACGCACCAATAACTAATTATTGCCTGCTACCTCAGATTACGCGCTCTCGTTATATCGCCATATTTCATCGATTAGCGGTCGATTCACCTAGAGGAACCCCCTTAGTAAACTTGTTATAAAATTCATCTAATTAGACGTACATTAGCTAACCGCATGTGCAGATAAGTGGGCAACTGCCCTAGCTACATAATAAAACAGATTCCTACTACTGCTGGGAGCTAAGGAGGCTTTACTGTTGACAGATACGCTCTGTTTACTTGACCTGTAAAGTCTCGTTACCCCTCAGCAGTAGGAATCCATTTTATTGTGAAGTGCACCAGAATAATAAAAATCCCTCTTGTTCATTGCCAAAAAAACTGTTATGATTTTGAGGCGAATATCTCAGGAACTAAGCAGAGTACATCAATAAACATTTCAGCAAACTTTTAAGAATTTATTTGCCTATTATTTAAAGAAGGATGCATTCGAATCGGTTGAGATTTGCGGTTGCTACAGCGGAAAATCTATGGGGTTGTTTTTTTTGACAGACCCTGTATAAAGTACGAATTTCATGAATATACATATTATATTTCTTTATACAAATAATCTCTGCAAAGTATTCCCCATCACAATAGGGAATATATGAATTAGGCGGGTTTGTTGTTGTCAGTATTCAATATGCAAATAATAGGTTATCAACTTTTTAGCTCTAAACCCCACTATCCAACAAACCCACGTTACAGTTACAGTTTATTCAATAGTCCGAACAGAGCAATAAACGGCAGATCAAGGGGACGGCTGGGCCGTTCGACCGACGTTATTCATATATTCCCTATTGTGATGGGGAATACTTTGTAGTTTGCAAAGATTTTTATATGTCAATAATCTTCTTGTCTTACTGCAAAAGTACTTTGTTCCATCTCTAGGGTCACTGTGTTTCATGCTATGCTGGGCATTTAGTACAGTAAGAGTCTTATTCCAATAGTTACAGAAAACGTTGCCAGACACATGGATTTAGACAAGAGCAGTTGAGGAGGGGAACGGGACGGCGCAGAACTGGAAAGCTGGTATCTTTGTCAGAACAAAATCTGATAGACTGTTTGTCCATCAAAAATTGGAAACCAAGGATGCAATGGTTGTCTGATGATTTTCAGTATGTTTTAAGAGAACAATGGTCTGGCCACAGAAAACTTAAATCCATATGAAGCCATTGTAATCAATTAAAAATGAACACAAAGCATGGACATTCTTCTAAATTTCAGGTAAACAGCTGCATATTTAACTCACAGTTTATTGGTGGGAATGCAACTGCTTTTATCAGAATTCCGCAAGGAAATGAGCTGCTCTCGCAGAATGCTGCAGCCACTGTTGGTTTAGTATCAGCAGCTATTGATGCCTCAGTTCACATACAGCTTCAAACTAGATAATATAGCTTAGTCTACCATATCAGGACGGCTAACAAACAAACAAAGCGTTACACAAACTGCAGGTGTTTATTTTGAACCATACTGCAGTCCCATCGACTTAAACCATGCGGTGCTCATTGTAGGATATGGAACGACAATCAAAGGCGATCAGTACTGGCTTGTGAAAAACAAGAATGCAAATATTTTTAATAAACGTTTTAGCTGGGGCACCACAACATGGGGAGAAAAGGAATACATCAGAATGGCTAACAATAAAAACAACATACATGGCATTGCAACTTACGCCAGTTACCCTACTGTCTTAGGGGCTGTCCATAAACGACGTCGTTCCAGAGGGGGGAGGGGGGTCGGCTGAAATGCGACAACAGACGACGCACGAGGAGGAGGAGGAGGAGGTTAGCAAAAACTACGTGCTTTTTTCGGATTTTTTGGGAACTTTGATTGTGTTATTTTCAATTTTTGTACATTCTAGCAAAGGTTCTAAATATAGAAAAGGTTCCCTTCCCAGAGTGGTTAGTCGGGATTTATTCAATTGATTACGCAGTATGGTAACAAGAAAACTGACAGTACTGTATGTACTGTCCTTTTATGGGAGGTAAACCGAAAACGACGTCGCCGTAGGGCGAGGGGTCCCCAAGAAACGACGCAAGGCGATTTTGGGGGAGGGGGGGGCCGAAAAATCGGTATTTTGGAGCGACGTCGTTTATGGACGGCCCTCGTATTGTGATAATAAGAAAGACAATGCATTCAGAAATGTGCACGTTTGCGTTGATCCGTCAAACTTGATTAGTGCAGTTGGATCCGTTAAAATTAAATAGTATGGATCCGTCAAACTTGAATAGCATGGATCCGTCAAAAAATTGAATAGTACGGTCGTTTGGTCCGTTATACTTTCTTGGATCCGTTATACTTTTGCTGGATCGGTTAGACTTTCATGGATCCGTTAAGTTTTTTAAGGAACCAGATTTTACGATAGGGCCACTTTGGTTTCCTAAGCCTGACTGACTGACTGAGTTAGTATTGTATCATTTCAAGTCTTATCTTCCAAAAACTTTCATAAATCTACATAAAATTGCTTTATTCTTTTGTTGACACGGTGGTCTTTCTTATTGTTGATGGCCAATGCTGTGAATAACGTTAACATAGCCAATCAATATCAGCTGACCAAAGCTGAAATTACTCTCAACCTGCTCGGAAACAGATTTGACAGGGTAACTGATATCGATACATGTTTTACATTACACACACTTTTCAGATTCATTTATCGAGCATTAGAGAAGTGCTTACATTTTACCGCAACAGCTACTACAAGTCATCGGTGGCACTCAGGGCTCATGTTCAAAACAACTTGCCTCTGATCGGGGAACATGCGGTCCACATTATAACATTTCAAGACGGTCAGTTTTTGGTATTGTGTTGTGTTAGCATGTTTGCAACATGTTTCCTACTTACGGAATAACCGGACAGTTTTAGAGGCTAATGAGCGTGAAATTAGAGTTAAAGTAAATGCATTTCCTCGCTGCAACGGTTACCCGGTGCCTCTGCCACGACAGATACCTGAAGAGCTATTGGAGCAGGTTCGACAAGCAGACGATTGGCCCATCCGAGCCGTCCCCCCTCGTATTCATGTACCTCCACTAAATCGAAGAAGATTCAGACCGCAGTGTTGCCATCTTATGTAATCCTCTTGACTCGGTATTTGCTCTTTCTGCACAACTTCAATACAATAAACGGTTATTTACGGACGTCACATGTTTCGAAAGGCAACAGATTCCTGAGTGCTGAGCACTGGACTGTATTACCTGTCAAGTTATGACGAAAAGCATGAGTTTATTCTGTAAATATACTTGATGCATTATGTTTTTTTTATAAACAATAGTCCGAAATATCAAATCACATAGACAGGCAATCCACCAATGCTCCGCCAAAAGAGAGTAGAGTTCCAATTTCTAAGTAGCGCCGTATACAGGTGCTTATTTATTTAGATTAGAATTGAATCTCTCAAGTGCCAAAACTAAATAAGCACCCATGGGCCGTAGGGTTAAGTATTCTTCAGTTGTATGGTACCGGAGAGTGCTGCATAGGGTACCCCTCCAGATAGCGTACCCGGGGTACACTAACTGGCACTTAGTGCCGGATTGTGTACCCGGGTTACACTATTTGGAGACAGATTTTATGTCATGGGTGTCCAAAATTTCCAAGATTACGGTAGGTTTAAAGCAGGTCTACGTATATTTTTGCGAATTTTTAATCGTTTTTACTGATAAAAACCTTACAAGAATGGAAAGTTTGACCAACCACTCTCATTTTCATGGCAGAAACAGTAATCTCGATTGGAAAATTGCATTTTTGCTCACAAATCGTGAAAACAAGCAGTTTAACATGATTTGGCTAAGTGCCAGTTAGTGTACCGGGTACACTATCTGCATCTCATTTTTGTTGCGGAAAATGCTAAGTGCTGGTTAGTGTACCCGGGTACCCAATGCAGCACTCTCCGGTATTGTGTTAATTCCATGAGTTTTAGTGAAGGAAGAGCTACTGTACAACCTTTTTATTGCACACAATCAGGGATGCCTACCATACCAAAATTGTACCGAAATGTTTGGCGGTGGCGGAAAAATGCGATTTTCTCAAAAACTTTCTTCAAGACCCCTAAGGTTTTTATATCAATCGATAGCAAATTACAAGTGCTACGAGATGCGAACGTCAAATCAAAGGTTCCACGCAGTTTTGTATGTGTTTTTCGGAAAAAAACAATTTCCGGCAAAATCAAGTTTTTATAGAAGAGTCAAATCAACAAGTGGACTCCAGATTCTTGTTCATCGTGTAATTGCGAGTTCGCTGATATATACAGGGTGTGTAAAAAAAAACAACCCAGCAGATTATTTACTGTAGCAACCGCAAATCTCAACCGATTTGAATGAATCCTTTTTTAAATGAAAGACAAATAAATTCTGGAAAGATTGATGCAACGTTTAATAAGATAGGCTGCTTTGTTCCCGAGATATTTGTCCTCAAAGTCAAAACAGAGATTTTGGCAATGAACAAGAGTGATAAAGAACAACCCAGTAGATTTTTTACTTTTGCAACCATGAATCTCAACCGATTTGAATGAGTCCTTTTTTGAATGAAAGATTGATAAATTCTTCAAAGATTGGTGCAATTTTTATTGAGATTCACAGTTTAGTTCTTGAGATATTTGCCTTCTAAGTCGAAACAGATTTGGCAAAGAACAAGAGCGATTCCGTTGCATTTCATAATAAAGCAGATTCCTACTTCTGGGGCTAATGATACTTTAGTGTTGAAGAAGACCGAGTTTCTGTGTCACCAGTAAAGCCTCCAAGAGCCCTTAGCAGTAGCAGGAATCCGTTTTATTATGAAGTGCAGAATAATAAAAAAATCCCTCTTGTTCACTGCCAAAATCACTGTTTTGATTTTGAGAGCCAATATCTCAGGAACTAAGCAGAGTACATTAACGAAAATTTCAGCAATCTTTTAAGAATTTATTTATCTTTCATTTAAAAAAGGATTCATTCAAATGGGTTGAGAATTGCGGTTGCTACAGCGAAAAATCTGCTGGGTTGTTTTTTTTTGGCACACCCTGTACATGTTTGGGGATTCTCAAATTAGTTTTCGGCAAAAACGCGTTTTTCGGAAGGGTGTGCGAGTCAAAAAATTGTCTGCGATCCCTTTTACTATGGAAAATTGCCCAACATTTTTCAAATTTGACCCAAACGGTATAAACGGCCTCAAAACCGGCTCATATTCACGCGTCAAACTTAATTTTGGTCCATAGAACCCATTTTTGCAGTCCGTTTGGCGCTATGTAGTCGCGTTTTCCAGTTATTTTCATTTTAATTGTTTTTTGCAAAATTTTGTCTGATTGGAGCAGCTACTGTGAGTCTCTTCAGATGTTGCTCAAAATGTAACTCCTGGGGTGATTTTAGATGGTGAATTCATTTCTGTCCCCTAGAACACCGTCAGGTTACTGCAAACCTAACTTTCGAGCACCCCCTTTTTGGTATGATATTTTAGCAATCTGTCTTTGACATCTTTGCTTGTTAAACTTCCTTATATGTAGGTGTACCGGTACCATATATGGTACCGTTTCCTTATATGTGTACTGATACCATATACAGTCATGTCTCGTTAATCCGGACAAGTTGAGACCGGCCAATTTTGTCCGGATTAGCGAATTTCCGGATTAACGAATCAAAGCTAAAACACTCTTTTTCGGGTCAAAGGCCTAAATGACAGCTTTTTGTTAGTTGCATGTCAGATTCTGCAGCTGTACCTCCTAATTAAAACCCAAAAACTTATTTCAGCTGATTATAGCTCTAAAAAAGCCAAAAATAATCACATTCTGACTCAACGAAAAGCATTATTCAATAGAAAATTCACACCTGAATTGAAAAATTGCGCATGGATTTTGTCCAAATTAACCAAATCCGGATTAACGAATCACTTTACCATACAAATTTCGAAGTTGGGAACCCAAATCTTCTGTCCGGATTAACGAATCCGGATCCAGATTAACGAGTCATATAACATAGGGGAAAATTGGGACCTGACCTAATCTTGTCCGGAAGGCGAATATCCGGATCAACGAGGTCCGGATTAACGAGACATGACTGTACTTATGTTGTTATTTCCCTGACTGTTAAAAGAACACTTATTAATGCTTACGCCATCAATTGACTCCAGCCTCATGTCTAACGTTATAGAGAAGCAAGTTCTTGCTCAAGGTATCCGATCCGATCCGATCCGATCCGATGTGCGGGGGGCCTTACGGCCTGCGATCAGACTCGAGGTCCATTTCGCTTCCCCGTGATTCGTCATCTCGGACGTTGCCCTTCTTTCACTGCCAGCCACTCCTAGCCATGCTGCTGGGTGCCGGTCACCAGGAGGGCGGCCGGCGTGTCTATGCCATGATGCTGACAGCTCCCGACGGCCGAGGGCTCCCCGGCATAGTTGGTTTCTCAGACAGCTTCTGACATCGTAGATGTTCTTCCCAACGCGGCATGCTTTGTGGAGCGGTTTCGGTGCAACGGCAGATCCAGTTGGTTCCCATTTTACCTACTCGCTGTAACCAGCTTTCGGTGGCCTGGGTGGAGCGTTGTGCCGACGACCAACTCTTTGCAGCTAGCAGGCCGCGCCAAGAGGATGAACCACTACAACCGCTAGGGATGCAGGGGCCGCCGTGACTCAGACGCGCCGAGCTACCCACTGAGCCAACGACGCGGCTGCTCAAGGTATATCCTAATCTGCGCAAGTTTCGCTCTGAACACTAATTTGCGCAACAGCTAAAATCAGATTCCTTCATGCATGGGATGATAAGATAAGCACATAAATCGATTCTAGAGTCTTCAGCGACTCTAATAATACTTTCATTACTGTTCTAGCTCAAAAGGTTGCAGTGTTATGGCCGGTCAAAGTTGATGGTCAAATGGGCCATTTTTGGCAATTTCAGTCAACTTTGATCGGCCATAACTCTGCGACCTTTTGAGCTAGAACAGTAATCAAGACCACTCCGAAATATATAAGCCGCGCGCGCCATATTGGAATACACACGGTATTTAGATACAATACACTGCATGCTTAGAAATTTGTGACTGTACAAAGTTTGCACGTTATACGGAAGTTCGCTGACCCAGCGTCAGAAAAGATAAGTCACTTTTTTTCTTTCTAGCTTCATCCTCTTTAGATGGATCCACCTTCAGATGGACGAATGTCCATAGCTGCGAGAGAAGAAGCACCAGCGATCGTACATAGCAGTCTGTAGTTCTCGGAACGGACTGTGATCTTGGAAGTCTTGCACAACCACACCAACGAACAGAAACAATCGTAATACGCTAAGGGTTAAGTGAGCAGAAACGCAACAAAGAAAGGTGCAGCACAGGCACCCCGTACGGCGAGCAAAAACAGCGCGACAGTGATGGAAACGACATGCAAGGCAGCGGCAGCGGGATGGTTTAAAGTTGCCGCCGCACGCTTTTGCGCGGTTCAGAATAAAAGGGGGCAGTGATTGGTCCCGTGCTCCATCTCTGCACTACTCACCCGGTGCGTCGTTGGTATCTCCCGATCAAAGTGGCCCATTGTTTAGGCGGTCTCTACCAAAGTGGTCCAAATGCAACGACTGTTTCGGCTTCTGCAGTGCTGTGAAGTGAAACAGAGTCTTCCTTAAGCACATGACCTGACGTAGAAAACCGAAGATTCGGATTAACTTATAAGAGCACAACCATTTTTAATGGGCAAACGCGTTCTTCGTTGGTTTCACAACGGTGACTATTGCTGCTTGCTTGTATGCTTGTATCCGCCGCACCATGGGCCGTGAACAACTGTATAGGGAAAAAGATTTAACTAAGCAAAGACCCAATTAGCACTGTTTAATCTATCTGTGACGAAGACAGTTCCAACCAAGCCTCTCCTTAACTCAAACGCTTTCGAAACCGTGCCATATCTCTATTTAGGGTCTAAATTAGTGCGAAACCGCATTTTATTCAAGAACATACTATGCATTACCAAAAAAGACCGTCCAGGCGATATTTTATTCTTTATTTACCGGTCAAGAACGTCGCTATCTACCACCGGTCTCTATTTACTGGTCAAGCTTTAATGTAAATGATACCCGGTACACTCCTCCACCCGCGAAATAGGTATTTTTAACGTGAAAAGCTAAGAAAACTAGGCTGGGTCGGGTGGTCGGCTCGGCGGGTGGGAATGGGCTTCCTACGATGTGAATGGGGGTACTGAACGCACATGTAACTTATACAAAGCTATTTCTATATGAAACACCATTCCAAGCGATGTTGTGCTCAAAAACTTTGCTGGTTTCAAATCCCATTGTAAATCTGATGTTTTTTCAACATTTGCTGGAGTCTCAGTTGGTAACAGTGCAGTAGTTTTTGACTGTTTTGTATTGTACATTTGTTCTTTATTTGATTCTCCAACCCCTCGTTTGAACCATGCTGCTGGTGTGGGTTGAGAGAATAAAGTTGAAGTTGATGTAAACTTTATCACGCATTAGCGCTGGTACCGTAAATTTGCGCTTTATGCCGAATCGATATTACCGGAATTTTTGCTGTTTCGACGCTTTTTACTGTTTGCTGAGACCTCTGGCGACCGGTAAATAAATCTAACGGGGCCGGGTAAATTTTGTTCGATTTCTGGTAAATTAATCTGTCCGAGTAAATATTGGGTAAATATTGATCCGGAGATACGCAGGCCACACCACACTCTACTCACCCGTGCTAGGGAGATCACTACTTGCGCCGATTAGTGTTTTGAGTGTGTACATTTTTGGCCATTTTTTTGTTTAAAGAGGGCCACCGTCCTTGGGCGTGGACGACTATTGTCATGTTTATGCTTAATCGATAGCTAATCGTCATATCTGCCCAAATCCCCGTGGGGAAACATATCTGTCGGCGGACTCAAATGCTACGATTGTTTTAGTTAGGGATGTCGAAATCGCGCGTTTTCATTCTTTTTATTTTTTTTAATTTGTTGTTCAAGGATCTCGGAAAGTAAATGCGCCGAAATATGCATCTAAGGTAGGTCAACTCACATGGTAAAATTGATAGCTATCTTTCAAAAGATGACTGAGAAAACTTCTTTTTTCTATTTTTTTGATAGTGATGATTTTCGTTCAAAAGGGGCCACCGTCCTTGGGCTTGGACGAATATTGTTATGTTTATGCTTAATCGATAGCTAATCGTCATACCTACCCAAATCCCCGTGGGGAGACATATCTGTCGACGGACTCGAATGCTACGATTGTTTTAGTAAGTGGGGGTTGCGGGGGAAATCGGCCGATAATCGTTGAAGTAAGGTGATATAATGAGCGCGTAATCTGAGATAGCATGCAGTAATTGGTTGTGGATGTAATATAATGTACCAATAATGTACAGGTCAATAGTAGTTGTTTGATACCGGATGTGGTCATATTTGTTAAAGATTTACAATTTTGGTGCGCACGTTTTACAGTGCATTACGGTATTTCACACTAATTGGCGCAACTCCGACTGTGGCCGTTTATCGGATTTGACCACACGCCGAAACGCATAATCTGGGGTAGAACTTGATATAGCATGCAGTAATTAGATTTTGATGTGTAAAATAATAATCAGGAGATCGTCAGCAGTCGTTTGATACCACATTCAGTCGTCTGTGTTCAAAATTTGAAATTCGAGTGATCTCCCCACCCGTGCCGTGTCGTGTTGTTCGTGCGTTCTCGCCGACGGTCGTCAAGTCAATATCGGTAGTTTGGGAACATTGACGGGATTTTTTTTGAAAATCTTGCTTCACGGATTAAGAAAGAAGAAATGAGTGACGAGGTAAGAAATAGGATGTTTTAAATAAGAAGAATAGTTGCTGACCTTGTAATAATGGTGTACAAACAAAATACGGATCAGGTGTAGCTGGGGGGAGAAAAATCAGGAACCGATCCCAAACAAAAACTAATGTGTTTAATGATCATAATAAATTATAAATTAACAATTTCTATCGATATATATCGATTATCGATAAGTTTTTTGGCAAAATTCCAAAATTTCAAAATCGTCCAAAATGGTCATGTCATATATCATTTGAAAGCCCTTCGCTTGGCGAGTCTAATGATCACTAAATCACCATAGGGCACGCCCCGGGGGGCCTGTTTCGCCAAATATAAAAGTACCCCTAGAGACGCATAGGTATAGGCACGCTCAGGATGGCCTGTTTTCCAAATATAAAAATACCCCTAGGGGGCGCATCAGTATAGGTACGCTCCGGATGGCCGGTTTTCCAAATATAAAAATACCCCCAGGGGAACGCATCAGTATAGGCACGCTCCGGAGGGCCTGTTTTACAAACATAAAAATACCCCTAGGGGACGCATCAGCATAGGGCACGCTGCGGGGGGCCTGTTTTAAAAACATAAAAATACCCCTAGGGGGACGCATCGGTATAGGGCACGCTTCGGAGGCCCTGTTTTCCAAATATAAAAACACCCCTAGAGACGCATCAGTACGGGGCACGCTCCGGAGGGCTTGTTTCCCAAATATAAAAATACCCCTAGGGGTACGCATCGGTATAGGGCACATTCCGGAGTCGTATAGTCATAAGAAAGTTAATTAGTTAATGTATAGTCCATTTCTGACCTTCCCTGATTTTTCTCCCCCCAGCTACACCTAACCCCAAAATACAATAGCTAATTAATTAATTCGTGGACAAATTGATCTCCCTGTTGATTTGTTTGGTAAATGTACCTATAGTTTCCGGGTGTAAAATCAGGAACCTACCCAGATTAAAACAAATACTTTTAATGAGCATAACTGATCACCAGTTAATCAATTCTATACAAAATCATCGATTATTGATTATTTTTTGGCAAAATTCCAACATTTCAAAATCGTTTGAGCGTCCCCATAGGGGCATTTATTTAATATTTTGAAAACAGGCCCTCCGTGCGTGCCCTAAACTCATGCGTCACTAGCGGTTCTTTTAATTTTGAAAAACAAGCACCTCGTAGCGTGCAATATACTGATGAATCCCCTAGGGGTATTTTTATATTTGGTAAAACAAGCTCCCCGTGGCGTGCCCAATACTGATGTTCATACATGTAACAGGGGGGTCTGCCCCCCACCCGACTTAGGCCAGACCCCCCCCCGGATGGGGCCCCCGAGACGATTTCGCCGACCCCCCCCGCCCTCCGATTTTTTCTGGCAAGTAAATTTTTGAGCAAATTTTTGCAATTTTTTAGAATTTCAGACACAAAAATTGCCAAAATCGCCTGCAAGACAGCACTTTTTAGCTGTATTTCATTTTTAGCCCAAAAATTGCGATTTTTGAGCGTTTTTAGTGCCCTACTCCCTCCCAAAATTTTGGCTCACTCAGACCCCCCCGGCCGGCGCCAGACCCCCCAACCCCCCCCTCCCCCATCGGCGGATGACCTGTTGCATGTATGGATGTAGTGATCAATTAGACTCGTCAGACGAAGGGCTTTCAAGTGACATATAAGATGACAATTTTGGACGATTTTGAAATTTTGGATTTTTGCCAAAAAATAATCGATAATTATCGATAAAACTTGTTAATTTATAAATTGTTATGACCATTAAAAGTATCTATTTTATTTAATCTGCGGTCGGTTCCTGATTTTACGCCTGGAAACTATACATTTACCATTTGTTTTTCAAATTTAATAATCTCTGGACACGCGTGGTCACCAGTATAAGTTGTCTTTACCGAAGTCCAGGCTTGATTTAGTAGATTCTGTCGGGGTAGGGTTTTTGTGGCCGTATAACGGCTTGTATTTTGCGTTTTTTGTTAACTAAATAAACTTACTTGCTTAGTTAAAATAATAAAATAGTGATGGGCAAAGATAGAATCTTATGGGTAAGGTGTAGATAGGGGAAATCAGGGAAGGTCAGAAATGGGTAAACATCGGTTTTATCTAACTAACTAACTTTACTTTCATTCAGAGAGCACTTTCGCTTTACTTTTCACTTTATCGGTCCCTCATGGCCCTCATAGGCCTCTGATCTTAGCGCGCGCGCGAGCGGCCATGCAACCAGGCCAGTGTTGAGATTAGAGCGGTCGGTTACAATACACTGCTAACACAACAGGTTTATACACAACACACATACCCAAGCACTCTAAACATTTATGAAACATCTAATTTACACAACACCAAAGAGCTATCTGCAAAAGCAAGTTCTCAAATACAGCGAGCCCTTTCCTGTCTGTTAAACTGACGCCACCAACTGATGGAGGTAAGAAATGAAGGAGATTAATGTAATTACACTAACAAAACAATGACTACACAGACTAGACGGACGGGTTATAAACACAATTCTTTCATCACTCGCCCTCAGAGGAAACAGGAACTTGGAGACAAGTTGGAACCACTGCAAACTCAACCGAACCGAACTGCATTGAAGGGACGAAGAGAACTGGAAGGGTCTGCATTCGGTGGGGTTGTATTCGCTTGGGCTCTCGACCGGAAACGGGTTAACGAAGGGGGCTTGGTGGTGAGGTGATCCCACAGTTGTTAGGGTCAAAAATTTTAAAAAAAAAAGACTTTTTTTTTAAAAAAAAGCTTTTTTTTGAAGGCTCAAAAAAAAATTTTTTTTTTGAAAAATCAATATGCAAATTAAGGAAAAAAGTGCGAAAATTCACGTAAATACGTGCAATTTTTTGTAAATTCTTTGTTAGCAGCCAACATTTTATCTAGCAACTTGCATAATACTGAGTCTAGCAGCGACTGCATAAGAAATCCTTCCTTAGGTTCACCTAGATGTGCCTCTAAAGACAATTTTTGGTGTAATTATGCAGTTACAGGCAGTGTTTAGACCTGTATTGGCGTTTTCGAACAGGTTTCTTAACTGACTTGAGGTGCAAAAGTGGAAATTTTCTTGTAAGTGCCTGTACTAGCACACTGGACCCCTTAAGACGATTTTCAAAAAAAAATTTTTTTTTTTAAATTTTTTAAAAAAAAAGCAAAAATTTTTGGCCTTCAAAAAAAATTTTTTTTAACAACTGTGGGTGATCCTGATCCTGCCCGCAGATGGAGAGATGGGGTGGAGTCGGGAGATGGAGACGCGGTTGAACAGGAATCGAGGAGGCTGCATGTGAAGGGAACGGAGAGTGAGACGGAAGCTGGGTGACGAGTGAAGCTGAACATGTCCCCACCATGTCACCTTGAGTGCCGTTCATGTGCTTGAAACGTCGCTTACACTTCTGCCAAAACTGCTCTATGTTGTTGGTATGACAGCCGGTAACGGGATCCACAAAGTTGACTGAATGGTCTATTGATTGCCACATCCCGAACACCCATCTCACAGCGACACGCTTTCCTCTGTCGTAATTGCGCTTCGCCATCAAGCTCTCATCGACTTGAACAATCTTATCCACACCGCCGAGTGGGATAGCCTGGTCTTTTGACCCTTGTGTTTTGGACATCTCTAGACAACACCGTCGAGTTTGAAGCTGGCGTATTTGACACGTGACATGCTCTTTTGGCATTCGGTCTCAGAAAACTGGAGGACCGGCAGAGATCGTTGATGTTGACGGCAAAACTCAGTCACTTTCTCTACTGTGTCAAAGGAGACAAACGGGCTGACATAGTCGCAGTGGTGTGATGGGTTGGAGTGGCCGTTCCGATCGGAGCTAGTTGTTGTTTCGGGGTGCCGCCCAGTTCGGTGTGGCCGCTTGGGTGTGGGCCGTTTGGGTGCGGCCGGTTCGGTGTGGGCCGGTTTGGTGTGTCCCGTTTCGGTGCAAGCCCGTTTCGGTGTGGGTCGATTCGGTGTGCGCCAGTTCGGTGCAGGTCGGTTCGGTTTGTTTGGCTTTGTGTTGACCACCTACCACTCAGACACTACCTGCATTTGCTTTGTATTTTCTTTTGCTCCAACAATGCTGTATTCTTTTGATCCTAAAGGCAAGGAGAGAGGAGTTCTTTGTACTGAAAATTTACTCTTCTTACTCAGAACTCAATATTCAAATACACACGCTTTTTTTATTCCGTTAGAACCACGAATACACTGATTTTAGAATGTTGATCGATGAACTTATAATGATGTGCTACCTAGAGAGTTATGCGCACGGACTTTCAGTTAATTACTGTAGAGGCAGTAGGGTGACTAGCACCTGCTGCGTCAGTTTTAAAAGTGGAGCCATGAAACTGCAGTCGCGAGTACCGGCGGCCGTACTAAGCTGGTCAATGTGATCCGGCTGACACAGACGGTTGCCCAGGATATTGATAGGAATGCTGATCAGTTTCACCGACCGATCAGTTCGTCAACTAGTTGACTCAATAAATGCACGACCAGTTTGTTATCCATCCTAGATGCGAGAAAAAGTCATAGTTTTTCTAAGTTTTATGACCTAAACAATCAGGAAATCTAATGTAACCAGAAAACTTTTCAGTGTTTAAGTGTAGCTTTACATAACTACCTATGCTTGCACAAATTTGTATCAAACAGCACTACAAATATAATGCCTAATTGATGCCTTCCGGCATAAGCTATACTGTCTCAGATCTATTGTGTGAGTGATTGACACCTCTCATTAGCCTCTTAATTGGAACTGAACAGGTCACACACAAAGCACCACACGGACCTGCCGGAACTACGTATGTCGCACCCAACCGACCCACACCGAACTGGCCCTGCACCGAAACGGGTCACGCACCCAACCGGCCCACACCGAACCGGCCGCACCCAAACGGCCCACACCCAAACGGCCACACCGAACTGTACCCTACCCGTTGTT
Organism: Sabatieria punctata; assembly: GCA_030248155.1. Classification (NCBI taxonomy): domain Eukaryota; kingdom Metazoa; phylum Nematoda; class Chromadorea; order Araeolaimida; family Comesomatidae; genus Sabatieria; species Sabatieria punctata. The sequence goes on from JASANB010006915.1 coordinate 26,499, forward strand.
TCGAGTATACCAAACGTGGTCACAGGAAACCCGCAAGATATTTTTCTGAGCTAATTGTTGTCTTACATATCCCAATGATGCCGGAAACAAGGAAGCCTTCAGGATTAATGATGCAATGTCCAGTGTATTGTAACAAGCGGCTTTAATCTCGGCGCAGGATGGTCGGCTGGCCGCTTGCGCCCACTAAGGTCAGAGCATGTGTTTAACGCGCCGGCCGCTGATTGACCGATAAAACCGATGTTTACCGAGAAATTTTCGATGTATTAATTAATTAACTCCCTTATGACTATACAAATCCCGAGCGTGCCCTATACTGATGCGTCTCTAGCTAGGGGTATTTTTGTATTTGGAAAACAGGGAAGATGGCCCCGTTTAGAACGGCAACACTGATATAGATTACCTTGAAACCTATTGTTGAAGGTCCGGAGACAAAGGAACTTATAGATACAGGGGCGAAACTCAATTCGATTATTATAATTTCGTGTCAGATTTTATTGTTTTCGCTTTTCCTTCCTTTTTCAAATTATAGTGCACCTTTTCGCATAGAACAAGAGCCCCCGGCCCTAAGCTGGGCCAGCGGCTATCTCACCGTCATGTCTGCCTCAGCGGTGTCTAGTTCCTACCCGGTCGCCGCGTTGAGGCGGGAGAGTGGCAGAACTTCCCATAGAGGGCACCTTCGGCCGGGTCCCAGACTGTTAAATTCTTTGGAAACCGAATTTGGAGTTTCCACTGCTGATGTTTAAGACAAATCGGTGTTTTTAGCAGTCCTTTTGTAATATTTATACGTTTACTTTATTACGTTTCCACACCGAGGATACAGGTTCCCGGCACTGCACGATTTTAGCTATAAGGAAGTTCTTGAGAAGCAGTGTTTTGAGTAAATAGAAATAGCGATTGACTTTTCTGGTCTATACCTACCACTGTTGGGTACAGTCTCGCCTAATCGGCGTCGCCTAATAGTCCTGCTTCGACCACTGTTATAGCTGTGTACGCCAAAGCTTCATGGGGTCTGATTAGTGCCGATCGAATCAGAGAGTGCTCTTAAATAGAATTATCATAATTGTTTTCAGGGAAGTCCAGAAATGCAGCAGAACCACAAAGTGAAGAACGAAGACAACGCTGACAAAGCGTCCGATGCTGCCGGCGGCGAAGTTCGAGCCAGGTCCAAAAGTCGGTCCAACAGCTCGCGCTCTAAATCCAGGTGAGCGTTGTCTTGTTGGCATGGTTTTGTATTCTGTACGAAAATGTTCAGGTCTCCACGGCGCAAGAAATCGTCTCACCGTCGAAAGTCTCGTTCTCGAAGCCGTCACAACAAGCGTCGTAGAAACTCTAGCAGAAGCAGAAGGTAGGACTACTTAGCTAGCGGTGAGGCAAAGTAGGAGTTTCAGTCGGTCCGGCAGTCCGTACTACGATGATCGGCGCCATCGACGTGGTGACTATTACGAGCGCCGAGAGAGAAGCCGTTCACGGTCGCCCATGTCAACGCGCCGACGACACATTGGATCGCGGGTATTCCCCTCGGCGGCTAACGAAACAGAACAGAACCACCACTGTTTGGCTGTTTAGGAGAATCCCCCGCCAAATCGATGCATTGGCATTTTTGGCTTGAGTCTCTACACGACAGAACGCGACCTCAAAGACTATTTTGGGAAGTTTGGGCCAATCGAAGAAATTCAACTGGTCTACGACCATCCAGTATTGCTGTTGCTTGCTTTCAGCCACTGCTAGTAGTTGGCCTTTTTAGACCGGACGTTCCAGAGGCTTTGGCTTCCTTTACTTTGAGAACACAGAAGACGCTGTCGAGGTGCGTTCTGATAATATGTCTGGATAACAAACAGTTTGCAGTTATTGTTTTGTTTAGGCAAAGGAGCGAGCAGCAGGCATAGAGTTGGACGGTCACCGCATTCGGGTTGATTTCTCGGTCACCAAGCGCGCACACACTCCTACCCCCGGCATATACATGGGAAAATCGGGGTAAACTATGCACTATTCAGGTCTCTTTAGAGACGGTACGATCGTCTTTAACTAGGGAGATTACTACTTGTGCTGATTAGTGTTTCAAGTGTAGATCATTTTTGGCCTTTTTTTGTTTAAAAATGATCACCGTCCTGGCGCTTAGAGGAAGCACAGGGAAAACGTCTTTTGAGATACGGTTACTGCCTTCTGCTAATGTACAGTTAGAGATCGCATTAACCGTGCCTTGTAATCGCATTAACCGTAGCTTGCCATCGCATTAACCGTGCCTTGTAACCGCATTAACCGTAGCTTGTCATCGTATTTAACTATCGTAAGACGGTCTGTCTACAAAGATCTCATTAGCACATCGTTAATACGTTAAATGCGCTAAATACGAATCAACCAAAGCCATTCCAGAACGCAGTGCTGACTGTTGCAGCACGGTTAACGTGATCTGCTAATGCGATTGTTGCAGATGATCTGTAAATGTACATTAGCAGATCTCATCTAACGCATCATCAGTCAGAGGCGCCGCGCCGCATTATCACATACTTACTACGCAAAATGCGATCTTGTTATGCGATCTGTAACTGTACGTTAACAGATCGCAGTAACCGTATCTCAAAAGATGTTTTCCCTGTGAAGACTGTTATATTTATCCTTAATCGATAGCAAATTGTCATTTCTAGCCATACACTCTTGCGCAGACACATCTGTTGGCGCATTCGAATGCTACGGATGTAGTAAGGGGATGTCGCGACGGCACATTTTTCTTTTTTTCAATTTTTTTAATTTGATGTTCAATGATCTCTGGAAAGTAAATGCGCCGAAATATGCATCTAAGGTAGGCCTACTCACACAGTAAAATTGGTAGGTATCTTCAACAGATGGCCTAGAAAACTTCTTTTTTTCTATTTTTTATAGTGATGACCGTCGTTTAAAAAGGGCCGCCGCCCAATCTTTCTAATTGTGCTAATTCTGTAGCTAGGGTAATGGTCTACCGATCTGGCCTAGGGCAATAATGTAAGTCTCTGCGTACGAATTTTATAGCAAATTTTCTAGCGATATAATGAGAGCGCGTAATCTGAGGTAGCATGTAGTAATTGGATGTGGATGTGCTGATGTTAGTGTGTAAAACAATAATCTAGAAGTCGAAATCAGTCATTTGATACCACATTCGGTCGTCTGTGGTCAGAATTGCAATTCGAGTGATCTCCCCACTTTAACGCCTACGACGAGGCAGGCATACATGGGCCGGAAAAATCCGGAGGGGGGTAGGGGGGTTGGAGATCTCGGGGGGAGGGGGGTCCCCCTGAAAAAGGCCGAAAAACGCCTATTTTGCCTTAAATAAGCGAAAATTTCCTCCCTCCGGGAGGGGGGTGCGTGGGCGAGGGAGGGGTATGGCCGGCCGAGGGGGGATACCTCCCCTTACCCCCCCCGGCCCATGTATGGAGGCAGGTTAAAGGCATACATGTAACTGGGGGGTCTGCCCCCCCCCCCCGACTTAGGCCAGACCCCCCCCCCCCGAGACGATTTCACCGACCCCCCTCCGATTTTTCTGGCAAGTAAATTTTCGAGCAAATTTTTGCAATTTTTTACACTTTCACACACAAAAATTGCTAAAATCGCCTGCAAAACAGCACTTTTTAGCTGTATTTCAGCCCAAATTAGCGATTTTAGGCCAAAAATTGCGATTTTTCTCGATTTTTTGAGCGTTTTTTAGTGCTCACCCCCTCCCCCAAAATTTTGGATCAGACCCCCCCCCCCCGGCCGGCGCCAGACCCCCCCCCCAACCGCCCCTCCCCCCATCGGCAGATGACCTGTTACATGTATGGTTAAAGGCTATCTGTAAAACCGTCTCTGAAGAGAGCTTTCTCGCTGTGTGCTGTGCAGTGACTAATGTGGCTGTTGTAGCAGTCGTCGTCGCTACTACGACGAAGGACCTTCCAACAGGTCGCCGCCATACAGAGGCCGACGTTCGCGCTCCTACTCCTACAGTCCGGGTCGCGCCTACTACTGAATGCAGTGCAGACCGAGCGCTCTGCAATGTAAGCCTGAGCTGTTGGGCTTCTACTGTTCGTATATTCGCTCTTCACCGTAGCTTCACCACTTTTACTTTTGTCTCAATCACGATGTTTCTATTATCTTTCGGATTTTCGTGTCAAACAAATCATGTTGAGCATAGTGTTCGGTTGGAAAGCACTAAGCTTAGGTAACTTGTGACTGATTGGCGGTAGTGAGACAGAGGGTAGACGCGTGACAGTTGTTGTTCGTCCTCAGTTTGACTGTTGTGTTGGACGCCAGTAAAAACTTGTAATCACCTTTTTGTTTGAAGGTGCGAGTAGAAGACCAAAAGAAAGCAGAAGCAGAAGCTTTCCCTAGAAAAAAGAAATAAGAAAATGCCAGAAATGTGGCGTGGAACTGTAGAAGCTCGAAAATTAAGAACAGCCAACCCGTTCCTTATAGAAGCTCGAACTTAGAAAACCGACACAGTCCGTTCCCACCTCTCAAGCTCTCCTCCACCTCATCTTCTAACATCGCTTCACCTAAGCTTTCCTTAAACATAACCTACTAGTAATAATGTTACATAAGAATTGAGAAGTTTCAGCTGGTAAGTGCTAAATTTTAGCAACCGTTCCTACAGGCAACAAATAGTCTCTGAATAGGAGATTTTCGTTTCTTTTTAGCGCAGCTGATAGTTGGAGTGTGGTCTGCACTGACCCCAATGGTGTGCTGGTAAGTTGGAAGCAACTCAAGTGCTGCAGTGTATCACAATAAAAGTTCATTATTCTTTTTATTCGGTTGACTTTTTTGGTTTCAAGCCAACACTTGCTGCAGTTTAACGCCTTCGTTTTGTATGAATGTGTGCTGTTTTACTGTAATGGTGCTCTGTTAGGATGTATTTTTTCGATGACACTTTTCTTTCTGATCCATTCAATCGTCGGCCAATTGCATGTGATGTAAGCTTAGCCGATTTGGTAGGCGGAAGCATTTCCACTGGTGTTCCATTGTCGTTGCCTGAAAAGTGGGACCAGGTTCAACAAGCACCGGTAGTTGGTAAAATGCCAGTTGCCACAGGCAAGTCTGTGAGGTAGGTGTGGTCGATTCAGTGTTCAAAATCCTGAGTAGTTAACCTCTTAGCTATGTAGCTACTAACAATATGCTGCTAAGAAAATTGACAAGTACCTCACTTTTCGCAAGTTCATAATGGTTCAGCAAGTACTTCATACATGGGCATGTTGGTCCCATGGGGACGAAAGTAAAGCCCTACTATGTAAATGTTTCCAGAAAATGTTAGAAAAAACTCGCCGAAAATTCAAATTTTCAGTAGTAAAACGTTTCGAAGTCGGGACCTGCCTCCACACAACTGGTTAGTCACATAAATGCCACCTTGATAATGGTATGAGTCAGGGCTGTTTGTTTTCCGGAAAAAAACTCAAGCCGGTTTTTTTCCGGTTTTTTTCCTGTTTTTTTCCGGTTTTTTTCCAAAAGTTATTTTCCGAGATGACAGAAAAAAATTTTTAACAATCGCTTTTTATTGCAGAATTCAACGAAATAGCGTGAGTCTTATTACAAAATGCACTAATTTCATGTTTTAGAGTAGTAATTTGATTTTAAAACACCAAAAATACAATAATAAAAGTTGCCTGAAAATGGTACCAATATTTTTTTGCGAAAAACAGCTAAGTTATGCCATGGAAATGCTTGTAAGGCTTCTATTAACGTAAATTCAAAGCATTGGAAGTGAATTTAACCAGTTATTGTGCCTATTTCCTTTAAAAACTTACTTGAGTTTTTTTCCGCATTTTAGTTTTTTTCCGAGCCCCTAGGAAAAAAACCGGTTTTTTTCCGGAAAAAAACGAAAAAAACCGAGGAAAAAAACCGACCCAACAGCCCTGGTATGAGTATTTTGTTGGGCACTGGAACGGTTTGGTGCCACCACAGTGCCTACAAGTGGCTACGCAACGTTAGCGGTACACTTTTCCGAAGTTTACTCCACCTACAAGAACAACATATGCCACTAAGTGCCAAGGCACGAGCTGCTTTGGCTACGAACTAGCTGAATTTAATTATTTAAACGGTCCTTCGGTTTTCAGGCGTTCCAACAGCTCTAATAAAATGCAAGAAGTGCAGAAAACTGTGTCTATGAAGCGAGCATTGTTTGATGTGAAGAAATTGGCGATCGAGGGCTCTTTGGGTTCTGAGAAAGCTGAAGCCTCAACCAAACTGGCCATTAGCTTGGGTGCAAAACCGAAGAAACAACCGGCCACTAATTACAAGCTATTGAAAGAGCAGAGAAAGACTGAGAAAGTACCCCAAGTTAACGGACAAACAAAGCTCAAGAAACTAAAAAAGCCTGATCGCAAAATGAAGAGAAAATTGAAACGAACGAAGACCAAACTGTCGTGATTTACGTAGTGTAAGGTTACTATGAAATTTGAACAAGTTCAGCGTATCTGCTCTTCAGTTTCTCCCACGAGAATCGGTCGAAATTCATTGCAAGTTGCTGGCGCTTTTGTCTCGCTGACGTTGGGTATTTGCAAAAATCACGCAGCATTTTGAAAAGCTGCGACTCCGTTGCGTAGAGACATTCTGTTGGAAACAGTTCGGGGTACACAAGTTTGTTCGGACATAAAGGGTAGCACTGACAGTAGGTCGCTTCTATCATGGCAACGCCGAAGAATTCGTGGTTGGCTGTAGAAACGGCAACATCTGCCTTTTGCAGAATGGCGTAATAGTCGCTTTTTGACTCTATGAAACCCCAGTGAATGATCTTGTCAGCGAGTGCTGTCTTGGCTTCCGAAAATACATGGCTTTGCTCTTTGTATCTTTCGCCCAACACAGACAGAAGAAAACGGTAGCCTTCATTTGCAAGTCGCTTCAAAACGTTGAAGAACAGCTCAGGATTCTTGTCATGCTCCCTAAAACAGATTAATAGCTGAAGCGCCGTTGTTTCAGCCATATCGTATCCCGAAGAACGAGTCTGGGGTCAGAACCTCTAGGGGTACCTATCGGTTTTGGTTTGGAAGTCGCGGTTATTCCAGGAAAAAACGTGTACTTAAGATTGGTGTGTGTATTATATGGGTCGGAAACAATTGGAGGCAGATTTCTCGGAACCAGTCGCCAATATTTCCATTGAGGGTATGGATAGACGTTCGCTGAGGAGGTTTGGCCGGCGATAGGGAGGTAGGCCATCCATGTATACTGGTTTTTGGTGGGAGGTAAAGGTGTGCACGGACAAGGGACTTCTTGGGATTGCCGATCAAGCAGCTCGGCCGCCCCCTTCATCTGCAACTTTTCACTTTTCCATGCCCGCCGGGCGTCAAAATCAGGCCCGCGCCCAAAATCCAGCTTGTCCGCCCCGTCCGCTTTTGTTTTGTCTGAGTAAAGTTTTGAAAATTTGGTGTGAATTTTCGAATTAAAAGGTAAAGTCAGCTAATCTTTGAAAATTGGAATTTTTAAACAGAAAAGCGGTGTGTATTTCTATTTTCTGCTTAATTTTAATTCAATTTCTGCTTTGTGCATGCCCGGCTCGTGCACGTCTCTACTCACTGGCCTGGCCCATGTATGCTTGCGGCTATAGCCGGCACAGTTGGTATAGTGGTTAAGGCTGTAAAGCAAAGCTACTGTGCGCGTCATCGTGCGCTCATTCTCTCGGCAGGGCAGGTTTCTTGAAAGTTGGTCGGCGGCACAAAAGCCCGACCCGGGATACCGAAAGCTGGTGACAGCATGTAAATGGGAACCGGCGCTGCCGTTGCAGCTAAAGCTACAATAGCAACCACACGTGTTGGGACATATGGAACGGGGACACCTAACACTGAGACCCGCCCAGACGGACATCGAGCATGTGCGGTGTACCAGTTAGTACCGAAGGAAGGGTAGGATATGGGTGTTCGTGATGGGCCCGCAGTGTGGCCTAACGCAGGTGCTACGGCCCCGCCCGGACAATCCATCCATCCATGCTTGCGGCTAAGAGCAGTTTTAGTGTGCGTTAGAAATTACGCACCTGCAACAGTTCGTCAGCTCCAGCGTGGCAGGTTTGAGACCGATGAGGCGTTCCCAAAAACTACGAGGTGTGCAGTAAATTTTAGTCAATCGAATAAAAGGACAAAAATGGCTCCAAATGTTAGTTCATACTCTAAAACTCTAGACAACTAAAACTTGATTATCGACTCGACGGTAAATTTTAGCAAAGAAAATGGTTGATAATGTTTCCCAGAAAAAATGGCGGGCGCCAAATTTTTCTCCGTTACAAACGGACACTGTAATGGAAAAGGGAGAAAGTGACATGTCAGCAACAGACGTACCAGCGATGAGGCCAGACGATGTGAAGCTGAGCACTGCTTGTGGTGCAGTCGATATCAAGTGGTGGATAAACCAAGGGGAAGTATAAAACGCTGCACTTGGGCTTTATGCTCGTACACAGGTCTTTGGGCCGGTAATCGGGAAACTTCTTGACGAAAGTGACAATTGACGACAAGAACGACTGCATATTGAATGCCGAGTTAAACAGAATCTGGTCGGCCACCAAGCTGAAATCGTACATTGAAAAATTCATGTGCATAACCGGAACTGCTCAGATCACAATCCAACCCAAAGGCAGACTTCCAGAACAGAATTTCGGTCCATCTGCCGCACTACTGATGTGCTGCAGCTGAACCTGTCTGTCTGTTAGAACTCTGTGTCGTACCAAGAAAGAATCTGGTTGTATCCGTACTGCACATCACGTAGCTTTTCGTCCTGCACAGGATACACGAGCTGATTTTCATGAAAATAAATTATCTTCTTCAGATGCAGCAAATCGTGTCGGAGAGCAACCAGTTCTGCCAAGTTAAGCACAGCAGAGGTGAATAGAGTTCTGCAAACCAAATAGTCTCAACAATAGGTGCAGTTTAGCTGAACAGAGACAGTAAGCAGAACTGGGTCCAGTGGCGTATTCAGGATTTCGGAAAGGGGGATGTAAAATTTTGAAAGAGCCTGGTTCGGCCGCTGCCCAACCAGGGTAAGAAAATTTAGCGAAATTTGCCTTCAAAAAGCGTTTAAAACACATTCCAGGCCTAGAATTAACAGAAATTACAAGTTTTAGTAGTTTAAAGTGGCGAGCGCGAGAATATTTTGAAAATTTAGCCTTCAAAAACGCATTTAAAAGGCATTCTGAGCACAAAATAGATAGTTTTGATACATAATTCATTAGTTTCGCTTATTTTTGACAGACATTCTCTTCCTACCTCCACCGCAAATGGGGTGTACCCACCCTACACCCTCTGGATACGCCACTGACTGGGTCAGCTGACGGTTGGGTCATATTTATCAACACAGTATAAAAAGAGGCAACAACATCATGTAAGGTACTTAAC
>JASANB010006916.1:0-17760 GCA_030248155.1 Sabatieria punctata
CTCCAGTAGTTTTTGGTCATCCATGTGGTAATATGTAATCGGATCAGCGGACCCCACCGAATTCGGTTCGGGGACCCTCAGGCTGGTACGGAAACTGCGGTTTGTGGATTCGAGTGATCTGCCCAGGAAAGGCAACAAAGAACCAAACTAAAAATAAAATAATTTGAACGAAATTTATCTTTTTTATCACTTTTTTGCCGCAAAAAATAGCTTTATTGTAAAGATAAATAGCAGCCGCACAAGCGGCTCAAATCGACCCAACTTAGGCCATTTGTTCGCACAGAAACGCGCTATCCTGTGCGCAAAACGGGCGCATAACTCGCGCATCATTGATGATCTGTGTAGGGTAGAGTAGAGTTGTAAAAAAAAATTTTTTTGAAAGCCAAAAAAAAGCTTTTTTTATGAAAATTTTTCATTTCGAAATTTTTTTTCAAAATTTTTTTCCTAGCATGCAATATAACTTGTAGGAGATGCAAGGATGCATCAGAAAAGCAACTTTAAATACAAAAGCTGATACTTTGGTTCCAAACATACATAGTGTTACAGCCTGAGAGTCGAGATTCTACCTTCAGCATTGCTCAGAGAGTGGCTGCTGCCCTTCAAAACCTATTTTTAGGCTTAGAATAGGCAAGAAATTCATTGAACTGCACTGCTATGCTAATGTATATCTGAGGCTAAATTCGGCCATTTTCCCCCAAAATTTCCATACTGTGAATAAAATAGGCAGTTAGTAGTTTACGCACCGTACGCACCGTTCGCACCGTTACGCACCGTTCGCACCAGCAGCGACCCCCATTGGGCGCTGATCTTTCGAAGCGGTGAATTTGCTTAGATCGATCAGAGAACCGTTCTATTTCAGCTTGCATTAACAAATTACGCGTTTTAGTGGAAAAGTAGCTGGGTGCATTAAATCTTTTAACGAGAAAGCATCAGTAAAAGAACAGAATGTGCATCTTTGTCGCGTACTCTTCTTTAGTTCTTTAGTCATCAACCTTGCTGACTTCCCTGATTTTCCAAGCATTCACATAGACAAAAGGGGCATGCAAAAGTTACGTAATAGTATTTTTGCCCATTTTCCGACTCCGTCCCCCTGGATAATCGACCATAATAATTTTTTGTCCCCCACTCCTAATAATTTGGCACCCTACCGAAATTTCAATTTTTTAAAGAGGTATAGAGCCGAAATTTTTGCGTTCATTTCCAAGTAAAATGACGTTTTTATTAAAATAACATCAGTATACAGTAACAATTGATAATTTTCTTAGTTTTCTTTATTGATGAGCTACAACTATGTATAATGTACGTATAGTCTTTGTTTTACATAGAAGCCATCATTGGGTGGCTTTTTGTTAACGATGAAACCAATATTCCCCCTCCCCCACTGTAATGATTAGTAATCATTTGGCGAACCTCCCTCCCCCCTCATGCCATTACGTAATTTTTGCACGTAAGATTCGGTGTTAGTTAGTAGCAGCTTTCTGGTCATTTAGTGCAATTGCTTTTTCTGTTATGCTTGCACCGTATTAGCTTCTTTCTGTTAGCTGTGGTGCATCTCTGGACAGTTACTGTAGTGCAGTGTTTTTGTTGCTTAGTTTTCTTCTGATAGTACTCTTCCCAAGAATCTACACTACGCATAAAAATGCTTTCAAAGCTGCTGTATCGGCGTTGGAGAAGATGCATTGGAAAAGCGAATTTACCATATCATGCACCTTGTATGTATGTACTCTGTATAGGATCGGCTTTGGGAAATGAAAGGTGTTTGGTTGTTTCAAAAATCGGGGTACAATAACAAAAATCACCAAAACTTTATACCCATCGCTAAATGTCTCAATTTTGTCAGGCAAAAACGTGTCATCTCGGCACCTTTTCTGATTGATATAGTACCAAAATGGGAAATGATTGGCCGAAAAATTGGACCTGATGGATGGGTTTCGCTGATGGGGCAACCATTAAACTACATAGAAATCCAAATGTTTTTACTTCACGGCTGACACCAAGGACAAACTCGATATTGGTGATGCTGTCAGTGGTTCCGCTGCATTGTATGTCCAGTCGAATTGTTATTTTGTTGTTGTAACTGTTTGTCCTTTCGGACTAGGAGTAGCCAACTGCTATAGAGCTGGAAGAGACAGAAGGTCCGGCAGCCTCCTTAACAACAACCCTCCCCTTTTGGGTGGGTGGGTGCAAGACAGCGCCGGTTTGGTCCCCATTTATCTACTTGCCATTGCTGACTTTCGACGGCCTGGGTTGGGCTTTGTGTCGACTACTTTCCATCGCCTCAACAGGTTTTGAACCCACAAACACACCGCTTCCATGGGTGCCGGGGCCACCGTGACACACGTGATTATTTTCGCTTTTTTCTTTTAAAATTTTAACACAAGTTGCTTTTCCAGCTACCTTTCCACCAAAACGCGTAATTTGTTAATGCAAGCTGAAATAGAACGGTTCTCTGATCGATCTAAGCAAATTCACCACTCCGAAATATCGGCGCCCAATGGGGGTCGCTGCTGGTGCGAACGGTGCGTAACGGTGCGTACGGTGCGTTACGGTGCGAACGGTGCGTACGGTGCGTAAACTACTAACTGCCAATAAAATAAAAAATTTTCGAAATGGACCTTCAAAAAAAGGCTTTTTTTTTAAAAAAAGAGCCTAACAACACTAGTGTAGGGACTTGAAATAGCGAAGAATTTTTCCCTCCGGGAGGGGGTCTGGCCGGTCCAGGGGCTCACAACTAGGGATGGGACCGGTATAAAAATACCGTATACCGTATACCGTATACCGTATACCATTTTCGATACCGTATAATACCGTATAATACCGTATAATACCGTATAGTTTGCTGCAAACGCTAGAAAACACGTAGTTACGATAGTATATGGACAGCTCGCAAAGCTCTGGTCAAAAACAAAAGTTTTATTTTTGTGGTCGGTCTGTATAGTGAAAAAAGACGGCTATTTTGATTCTGACCTGTTGTGCTGTACGTGCGCGTGCCCATACTAACTGCAGTGGACCGCGACTCCGTACCGCGGATGGGGGTGTAGTGTCCTATGCATAACAAAAATGAAGTTGCAAATACATTGTATCTTGTATTTTGGTTCCATGGATGTTACAGCTCTGGGCCGACCTAGGGAGGGGGTTTCGCCCAGAGGGCCCAGTTTTTAGCTCGTTTTCTCAGTAAGGACGCTAAAAATCGCTATTTTAAGCTGTCAAATAGAGTTGTAGAGCTAAAAACAAGCAAAAAATGGCAAAAAGGGCTTCGAAAAACACCGATTTCTCTTAAATATCAGCAGTGAAAACGCCAAATTCGGTTTCCAAAGGCTTTTCAAGCGAATTTTAGGCTAAAAGTTAGTGATTTCTAAGCCAGTTCCGTTAGCCAGCCTGTCTTGGAGATGAGGGGGTTTGGCTTTTCCGGCTAGGGGGTAACCCCCTTGTACACGTATGGGTTGGACATACCTGCTTTACTTGATGTTGGTGAAATGCTAAGCAAAATTTGGTTTTTGATTGTATTCGAAAGTGAAATTGCAGGTTTTTCTCCATTTTGCAAGTAATACACATTTTCCATTTTTATGAAAGCAAAAAATGTGCCTTAAAGGTAGATTTGATGGCTTTTTCTAACCGATACTTTGGCTTGCATAACCTGAAAACAGTACTGCGACCTTTGAAGGAGCGAAAATGACATGAATTTACTCTTAAAATCTAGCTGATTTAGTTGTGACAACTATACGGTATTATACGGTATTATACGGTATAAAAAATACCGTATACCGTATAATACCGTATAGCCAAAAATACCGTATAATACCGTATAATACCGTATACCGGTCCCATCCCTACTCACAACCCGCCAAACCCACTGGCGCATGTACCTATGAACAATTCTTTCGTTTTTAGATAAATTTGGATATGTTGAAGTTTATATTCACGAGGCGCCGATGCATTCCGCATGTTCAGTGGCCTTTCTTCTTATTACGTTATCGGCATTCGTTTAACGGTGTGTTGTTGGAGAAACTGATCGTCGCTGTAGCGCGGGTATGTCTTTTATATTTGTTTTTAAACTTAAGCGTAAGTTTGCTTGTCAGAATGCGAACTGTTCGTAGTGAAACGGACGTCAATCCTACCTAATGGCAGGGGTTGGCCGTCCACCGGCTCATAATGGTGACCTACCACTAGCAGTGTTGCCAGGTCCAAAAAGTCAAATCCCCCTAAATCACAAAAAAATCCCCTAAAAAATAGCAAATCCCCTAAAAATCCCCAAATCTAAATTCAATTTTGCAGCTGCAGAATGGTATCTATGCTTTTTGGCTATTGAATCGACAGTAAAATTATGGCGAATTTGTAGCTGTTGACTTCTTCCTAAAACTGCGATTATCAAGGTATTTGCCTAATTTTCTGTTAATTTTCTAAAAAAAACAGCACACCTGAATGTGAAACTGAAAGAAAAGAAAGAGAAACGACGCAAACACATGATCTACTGAGCTTCTACTTCCTGCACAACCCTTGGTAGAAACTGTCCACACAAATAACGTACGTACTGCAGCTTTCATTGTAGATTAATGTAAATTTTATCACTCACGACAAATTTGTTCCCAAAAGTTAGGATGAAATTTTGAGTTTTCAGAGAAGTTATTCTAATAGCTCAGGGCGCAATTCAACTGTTATTCAGCAAATTTTGTTTGATCTACCTGAAAAGGAGTATGAAATAGCCAGAATCGATTCGTGTAGCTTCATGGACACTCGGGACACGGTTACCTGGTTTAAATCCTCTTGAATTTTAAATTTTACGCTAAAAATTGTTTGATTTTCACCAATTTCTCGGATAGATTGAATTCCCCCTAAAACCCCCTAAATTTTGAAAAATTACTCCACACTTTCCCCTAACCCCCAGATCGAAATTTTACCCCTAAACACACATGGACCGCGGAGGGTTAAGGGGGGTTTACCCCCTCCCCTCGGCGGCCAATATCACCCCCCTCGGCCGGCCATACCTCCTCCCGACCCCCTCCCGGAGGGAGAAAATTTTCGCTTATTTTAGGCAAAATGGGCATTTTTTGGACTTTTTTCCTGGACCCCCAACCCCGAGATCTCCAGACTCCTCCGGATTTTTCCGGCCCATGTATGCCCCTAAATCGGGAAAACCTCCCAAGTTTGGGGGAATCTCCCACCCCCAACCTGGCAACACTGACCACTAGTCTGATGAACAATGTTTTTATTATTAAAACAAGTGTTTTTGAACATAGCGAGTTTGAACTTCACTTCCGCTACCTAAAAAGCTAAACCCGCTTCACCCGAGACAGATTGTGGACGCCCGCCCCGAGCCCAACTATACGAGTTTAGTAGCGGCTCTAGCATACATGTAACAGGTCATCCGACGAAGGGGGCTAGGGGATCTGGCGCCGGCCGGGTGGGCAAATGCCATTTTTATCCTTGCTATTATATAAAACGTGCTAGAACGTATTTCCAGGCGCTTCGGAGCCCTCTGAAATTTTGGACCCCGATCTGGCAGGCAAACCCCTATCCCACTCCATCACCCGGCCCGGAACTACTATAGTATGATTTTGTGGAAATTAAAAAAGTTTCAGAGATGCACCTCACTGTATGGCTATGGCAGATTGGCGTTGGGAGGAGGTGTTGGCGGCTGTTCGTTGGCGTTGAGCATTTGGTCGGCCAAATCGGATGAAAACCAGAACGAGGAACGTGATCTAATAAAGAAAGCTGATGATCTTTACGACCGATACGAAATCGGTCCGGCTTACTCACTTCTGATAGAGTTGGTGCTTGCTTAGAGACCGTTCATTAGTGTAGGATATCATTTGAGAGCCTTTTACAAATCAGCACACTAGGCGTTTGTAAGAATAGACGGTCTGAAATTTTGTATTCCAATTTTATGAACGGTCTTTCACTATTTTTTGGTGCTCCTTAATTCATCTGTCTTGTAGGCAGAAGCAGTCCAAATCAACGGAGATATTGTGGCGATTGGCACGAGTCACTTGCGAAGTAGCCAAATATCGTGGAATGCAGCCTGGAAAGCACAGAGTCGAGGAAAGAAAGAATTTTATGTACCAAGCCATGGAATACGCCACAGAGGCTCTTGAACATGAACCTGCTCAGGGTTGTTTTGGTGCTCACAAGTGGTAGGACTTCTCACTTACTTTATGCTTTTTTGCACTCCCTAGCCAATAATCAGTAGTCAATAATAGAAAATAAAATTCTACTAAACGTTGCTAGAGGCTGCTAGAAAGCCTCCAGGTGCGTATTTAATCCACAGAAATTAATTTGCGCAACTACGCACCCTTCCTCCAGGCAACTACGCACCAAACCCGAATTTTTTTCCAAATTTTCCCCGAAAATTTCGATTTCTTGACAATGTTTCTGTCAGAAAAGTGGTTTTTTTCACAATTTTTTGTCGAAAATTTGATTTTTACCGCAAGTTTTTGAATTTTGTCCAAAAATTTCGAATTTTACGCCAAAATATTGGGCAAACATTTAAATTTCCCAACAAAGTTTGAATTTGCCACCGAAAATTTGCACCTATATCCAGGCAACTATACATGGAGACCTGGCCGTCCCCCTGAGCCGCCAACCATGCACATGTATGAAGAGTGCCGAAGGATTCTGTGGCCCAAGGACTGGCCCTGACTTCTCTATCGGATTTCTCAACATACATAACAGTACCAGTTCAACTAACAGTAATACCTTTATTACCTCGACCGAGGTTTCATTCAAGTCATACATGTAACATGGGGCCGGGGTCTTCCCCCACCCGATTTAGGCCAGACACCCGATCGGTGGGGGACCCCCGCCGAGACGATTTTTTCCGACCTGCCGCCCCATACATGTAACAGGCCACCCGCCGAAGGGGGAGAGGGGTGGGGGTCTGGCGCCGGCCTGTGGTCTGAACCCAAATTCGAAGAATACAGCTAAAAAGTGCCGTCTCACAGGCGATTTTAGTCATACATGTAACAGGGGGGTCTGCCCCCCACCCGACTTAGGCCAGACCCCCCCCCCCGGATGGGACCCCCCAGACGATTTCACCGACCCCCCCTCGGATTTTTCTGGAAAGTAAATTTTCGAGCAAATTTTTGCAATTTTTTACAATTTCACACACAAAAATTGCCAAAATCGCCTGCAAAACAGCACTATTTCAGCCCAAATTAGCGATTTTTGGCAATTTTTAGCCAAAAAATTGCGATTTTATCGATTTTTGAGCGTTTTTTAGTGCCACCCCCCAAATTTTGGCTCAGACCCCCCCGGCCGGCGCCAGACCCCCCAACCCCCCCTTCCCCCATCGGCCGATGACCTGTTACATTTATGATTTTAGTGTCTGAAATTGTGAAAAAAATCGCTAAAATTTGTTTAAAAAATTACTTGTCAGAGAAAATCTGGGGCTGATCTAAGTCGGGGGCAGATCCCTGGACTCCCTCTTACATGTATGCCCCATTTTTCTGGCCAGTATTTTTTTGAGCAGGATTTTGCGATTTTTATAATTTCTGACGGTAAAACTTGCTAAAATCGCCAATGCAACGGCACTTTTTAGCCGTATTTCAGCCCAAATTTGCGATTTTTGTTATTTTTAGCCGAAAAATTGCGATGTTTGAGCGTTTTAGTGCCCAACCACCTCCCTAGAATTTAGGCTCAGTCAGACCCCCGGCCGGCGCCAGACCCCACGCTTCCCCATCGGCAAATAACCTGTTACATGATGTATGATTCGATTCCGGTGATGATGCCATATGGTTCCCTGACTGTAGCTCAGGGTCGATCGAAACAGTGCGATTATGTCGCCGGTGCTAATTAACAATCAAGAGAAACCCGTGACTGTACTGGTTTGCTTTCAGGTACGCCATAATTTTAAATTACGTAACAGAGTATGAGGGCACGAAAGTACAGCTGCAGAGGTCGCAGGAAGTCAGACAGCACTTCGAGAGGGCAATCGAGCTCTGTCCAACCGATCCTACCTGTTGGCATTTGCTGGGACTCTGGTATTTCACCTTTGCCGATCTGCCCGGCTACAAACGATACATCGCGTCCACTGTGTTGGCCAAGGTGCCCGACGCCACTTACGATCAGGCTCTCGAGTGTTTTATGAAGGCCGAGACGCTGGAGCCCGGCTTCTACAGCAAAAACCTAGTGCACATTGCCAGGATTCACATGATCAAAAAGGACTTCAAATTGGCCGAACATTACGTTTTGCTGGGACTGCGGTGCAAAGTCAAGACGGTGGATGACGCTGAAGCTGAAGACGAATTGTTGAAAATGTGGAAAAAGATGGGTGGGGTCGATCGCTATGTAGAAGAGGAATGGAAAGATCGACCCATTTTTGTCAAACCACAGGCTCGCTAGCTTACCAATTTTCTCTAGCAGCGATTTGTCTGTCGACTAACACGATGGAGTGTTCCTTAGGACGATCGAAGCTGTGATTACATTATCTTGATTTTTGTTATGATCATCCGTAAATTTGGGAGATACCGGAACCAGATTTTTGGGTCCGATCGGCATTAGAATTGAAACAGAGTTATTCGGAACTTTTCTAAAATCAGCTAAATTTTTGGAATTACCTGGTTTTGCCAAACAAACGGAGTTAACACATGCATAACATTTCAAGCCAGGTTGTCAAGCAATGTTGGTAATTTGAAGTGGTCTTTTTGGGCCATTCCGCAGACAGGGCAGAAAAATTGAAAAATTAGCCTTCGATATCGACTGGATTATCGGTTTTCTTCACTGCTGCTTCTGCAACCTACTGAATGCACAGTTTAACTTCGGTGTCGGAACCACTAGTTACGATCGGACTCAGAATCGGGATTCCGGTTGTTGCCAACTTCGAATGTGCAATAACATTTTAAGTTTTATCTACGTTCTACTTCCGCAGACTGCGACTGGGTGAATCAACCCTATTCAAGCTCTACCTTTCTATCAGTTGTCCTGTTTCTCGGCTAGTCTAATTAGTTGCAGCATGTCGTTAGCTCGTCTATTAGAAGATGCTGCGTTTGTCTTTCGCTCTGTTCGGCTCTTAGTTCGCAGCCAACTAAGCTACGAAGTCCGAAAATTCGAGGCCGAGTGTTGTGAATGCAGTAAAGTGGTTACAGACAATTTGCCCTCTATCAAAACCTGCGCCGAAAAATGTGCTTCTTACGTGCCGTCCAACTCTGCCCAATTGCAGTCTACGATTAAGAATGGTGCTGAAAGGGCCGAGGCCGTTGGTCTGGGAGTCCAGACGTGGCTTGCACTAGCAAGCGAAGGAGTGTTTCCTGGTCGCGGCGGCTTGTCGAATGACGACGAACTGTTGAACAGCGGAGCATTGACTCTTGAGCATGACTCGGATTCGCAGCCGATCACTAATCCTTTACCGCGACAGCCGCCAAAGTTCGACACAGTGCCGCCAGTATTATCTGAGCTCTCGCGCGAACGCTCAGTTCCGAGCTCGCGTTTGGGCCGCGTGATGACGTTCGGCAACATGGCTATAGGATTGGGTGCTGGCGCTTTGGCTGAAGTGACGCGACGGAGTTTGGGTTTGTCCAAGTACTCGGATAAGCCACTCACTGAAGGCGTGGCAGAAAGCGTGCTGGGCGAGAGAAACCCCTGGCTCACCGAAGCCAACGCCGAACGGATCGTTTCAACCTTGTGCAGAGTGCGTGGAGCGGCGCTAAAGTTGGGTCAGATGTTAAGCATTCAAGATAGCAGCTTGGTCAGCCCTGCCTGGCAAGAGATCTTTGAACGAGTGCGCTACAGCGCTGACTTTATGCCCAGCAGACAAGTGCATCGTGTAATGCGCCAGGAACTGGGTGAAGAATGGTTGCAGAAGTTTAAGCAGTTCGATGACAAACCGTTCGCAGCTGCCTCTATTGGTCAGGTACTGTATGTAGCTAAATTTTCCTACCGTTAAGCATCAGGCACGTAACGGCATTCGTACAGGTATTCTACCACCACTGAGCCCGCACGTAGCGTGTACTGCCTTGGGCACCGGTACCCGATCGGCCCTTACCACAATGGGCTTGACCTCACCCTTGATTAACGATTTTTAACCCGACTGCGTTTTTGCACTCTGCACCGAATTTGGGCTCAATCGTCCGGACTGGTCAAAGCCACAACCGATCGCTGTTTAGGTGCATCGAGCAGTATTGCCAGATGATCAGCAAGTGGCATTAAAGATTCAGTACCCCGGAGTGGCAGAGAGCATTAACTCCGACATAGACAATCTGATGTCAGTTTTGAACGTTGCAAATTTCCTGCCCAAAGGACTCTACGTAGACTCATTTATTACCGTTGCGAGGGACGAGTTGGCTTTAGAATGCGACTATATTCGTGAAGCTGACTGCGCCAAGAAGTTTGCTGAATTAATAAAGGATGATCCTGAGTTTTACGTGCCAAAGGTAAACCGACCATTCCACTTGGGTTGGCTATAGATTTAGAACATACATGTACTAGGGGGTGGGGGTTACCCCCTAGCTGAAAAGGCCAAACCCCCCTCACCCCCCGAGAGAAGTTACGGGACCCCCCCCCCCGACCGAAAAATACAAGTACTAGTTGCGGCTCCAGTACTAACAAACTGGCTCAGAAATCACTAATTTTTAGCCTAAAATTCGCTTGAAAAGCCTTTGGAAACCGAATTTGGCGTTTCCACTGCTGATATTTAAGAGATATCGGGGTTTTTGGAAGCCCTTTTTGTCATTTTTTGCTTTTTTTTAGCTCTAAAACACTATTTGGCAGCTTAAAATAGCGTTTTTTAGTGTCCTTACTGAAAAAAACCGTGCTAAAAACGCATTTCCAGGCGTTTTGGAGCTTTTTGAAATTTTGAACCCCCCGTCTGGGCTACCCCCCCCCCCTACCCCCCTCCCCCCAGGTCGGCCCGGAGCTGTTACATGTATTATTTAGAAGGAAGCAAGATAAGTACGTGCGTGTGCGTACAACGTACATGTTGGTTATGTTGCAGGTTGTTGACGAATTGACCACAAAGCGAGTGCTAACTACAGAGCTGATCAGCGGCCGGCCTTTGGACAAGTGTCTCGATCTGCCACAAGAGCAGAGAGACTGGCTGGCCTCAAAAATGCTCGAACTGTGTCTGCGCGAAGTGTTCGAGTTTGGCTTCATGCAGACCGACCCTAACTGGGCCAATTTCTTCTACCACTCTACTCTAAATGATGGAAAGCCTGGAATTGTCTTACTAGACTTTGGAGCTGCCCGTGAATATGGGAAAGATTTCGTCGACGAATATTTCAAAGTGATAAAAGCTGCCGCTAACCGCGATTCAAAGGCCGTTCTCGAACATTCTAGAAATTTGGGCTTCTTGACTGGATATGAGTCCAAGGTTGGACCAGTATTTTTTCGTTACGGGGGGTACGTACTGTACGTGTACTGGTTCCTTCACCGGCTAGGTCTTACCCCCGGACCTGTGTCCGAGACGATGTTTCAACCTTCACTCAGTTTTTTGAGGAGAACTTTCACACAGTTACTATTTGACTCAACTCTAATACCATTAAAATTGCTTTGTTCTGTACTACTCTCAAATTACACAAAACGTCCCAAAATTGCTTCCCAGAATAATTATAGGTTTGCCGTGGGGGTAGGGAGAATATTCTTGCGTAGATGTATGCTTTGACAGCAGTTGCAGTGTTCTTGTACTCATAAAGTTTGTACTGTACAGGTAATGGAAGAAGCACATTGCAATTCAGTGCTGATTCTGGGAGAGCCGTTTGCGGACGATCGGCCCTTCCACTTCGGTCGTCAGAACATGACTAGCCGAATCCACCAGCTGATGGGTGTTATGTTGGAGCACCGACTCACACCGCCGCCCCGGGAAACCTACTCGTTGCACCGTAAAATGGCCGGTGCCTTTCTTCTTTGTGCCAAACTAGACGCTCAGATCAATTGCGCTCATTTATTTGAAAAGATTTGTAGTGATTACAAGTTTTCGTCACTTACGCAGTAAACGTCTAGATACGGCAGTGTTTGAAGTGTTCAGTGTGATTTTGTTGTGACAGAGCGTTTGAATCGAGCGCTTACCGTAGTAGAAAGCTGCTGCGAGAATCAAGAAATCAACGCTTTGGAATGCGCAGCCCAAATCAAGTTGTGTTTGTTTGTGGCGACCGAGACGGCGGCCAAACTTTGCTTGTTGTTTGCGTCACCGGTTCGCTAAAAGTCTGAAAAGAGATAGGTAACTCAATAAAAGCCGCGCCCCTATGTAAGTACCTGCGTACTTGGATTGGAAGGAACTTTTTCCCACCCACATTTCTCAATTCTTTTTATTGACTTTCCATCAGCGTGACGCAGACAGTTTTTATCAACGGAGGAACAATGGCTCAAATTCTGAATGGAATCAGCAGCATCGCCAAGGATTTTACGTCAGGCCTCAGTACATACGAAATTCGCAAACTAGGCGACAAAGTGTACGTTTACATGACATTTTCTATTATTTTCTGAATAGGCTTCTTGGCACCTCTAATCTAAATAATTTGCTTTCATATGATTGACTCAGCAGACTGATCACTGATGATAATTTGGTTGAGTAGGTCAGGTGTCACATCAAGTTGTGTTTCATGAGATTTTTGAAAAACACCGCTTTTTCCGAAGTGTGGCTGTTACGTTTTCATATTTTACTTTTTTTGGTTCTGAATGAAAGCTTAAGTTAAAACGAGCTGATGTTAACTGTGGAGTGCGAACAATACCTGAAAAACCCAATACTCCAATACCCGATACCAAGCACCAAGGGCGAGAAAATTTTTAAAAAAATTGTCGGATCAGGTGTAGCTGGGGGGAATCAGGAACCGATCCCAAACAGAAATTAATGTGTTTAATGATCATAATTAATATAAATTAACGATTTCTATCGATAAATATCGATTATCGAAATTTTTTTGACAAAATTTCAAAATCGTCCAAAATGGTTATGTCATATATCATTTGAAAGCCCTTCGCCTGGCGAGTCTAATGATCACTAAATCAGCATAGGAAACGCCCCGGGGGCCTGTTTTGCAAATATAAAAGTACCCCTAGAGACGCATCAGTATTGGCACGCTCCAGAGGCCCTGTTTTCCAAACATAAAAATACCCCTAGAGGCACGCATCAGTATAGACACGCTCCAGAGGGCCTGTTTTCGAAATATATAAATACCGCTAGTGCGATGCATCAGTATAGGCACGCTCCAGAGGGCCTGTTTTCCAAATATAAAAATACCCCTAAGGGGACGCATCAGTATAGGGCACGCTCCGGAGGATCTGTTTTAAAAACATAAAAATACCCCTAGGGTACGCATCAGTATAGGCACGCTGCGGAGGGCCTGTTTTCCAAATATAAAAATACCCCTAGAGACGCATCAGTACAGGGCATGCCCCTTAGGGCCTATTTTCCAAATATAAAAATACCCCTAGGGGTACGCATCAGTATAGGGCACGTTCCGGAATCGTACAGTCATACGAAAGTTAATTAATTAATATCTAATCCAATTTCTGACCTTCCCTGATTTCCCCCCCCCCAGCTACACCTAACCCAAATTGTCTTTTAAGAAAGCCTTTAAAGCCGTTCGGTGCGTCAAATTAGCAGAGATTAACAGTTTTAGTACTAATAATTCGTAATTCAGTCGTGTTTCTTATTTTCGACAAATTCTTTTCCTAACTCGACCGTAAACGGACAAAAACACGAATACGCAATATCTGTACAGCAAACAAATCGTTAGATCAACATTAGAATATGCATCACCCGCTTGGAATCCATTTAAGGTAAAGGATAGACAAGTACTGGAGGGCGTTCAGCGGTCGTCTACCTATCGCCTCAATTCATTCGGGAGACGCCCAGTTCGCCGCGACCGGTTCGCCGCGCCCGGTTTGCCGCGGCCGGTTTGCCGCGAGCCGGTTCGCCGCAGGGTTATACCGCCGCGGACCGGTTCGCCGCAGATTAATAATTTTTAAATTCGGTTTAGCAAGCATGCATGGCAATGTGTAGACATATTTATATATTTTCGATCATAAATCATCATACGCACTGCGCACGAGAACAGAAACATAACAGTTACACACAAAGCGAATTGATAACAAAATTAATAATTGATAAAAATTTGACGAATCTACCGTATACAGTATCACGCAACTGTTGGGATTTGCGGAGACCCGAAACGTGAAAACGTCTGTATGTATGTGTTGCAAAATTTTTAGAATACCGACGATCAATTAACTTCCAAATCGTAGGATGGTGCATTTGCAGCATTGCTTGGATGTGCCGATGGAATGCCTCTACTTTGTTATTGTTGCGCTCGACTTCATTCAGGGTTCTTTCGTACACGTTACAGATTTCTACTGGCTACTTACTACTACTACTGGCGTCGACCTCCGCACTGCCTTCCGATGTAGTTGTCTTCGATATAATCCAAAACAGGTTCAAGGGCTTCATCGAGTTCCTATTGTGTGGAGTCTTGCTTTGCAGTCATTTCTAATCCGACATCTCCAGAACTTTCTGTCTCCATTGGCGGTGTTTTGATCGAAGATAAAAACATGGCCTTCATGAAGGAAAGTTTGCCGTCTCGCTTTGTGGTTAAACGCTCCGCCGCCATAATCAGCAATCCACAACGTGTGGCGAAAAGCATAGCTCTTGGGAGGGCCGCCTCCCAGTTCAAACGCAGGTAGAATTGCAGAGCCTTATGATAATTTTGGCCTGGCTTTATAATAATACCAGTCCCGACATGCTGTACAATACGTACTACACACTACCACATTCTCTTCACACACTAAGCTTCCATGTGCGCTTGCTAAACCGAATTTAAAAATTATTATCTGCGGCGAACCGGTCCGCGGCGGTATAACCCTGCGGCGAACCGGCTCGCGGCAAACCGGCCGCGGCGAACCGGGCGCGGCGAACCGGTCGCGGCGAACTGACCCCAACCCATTCATTCATACCAGGGACAAGGGCAATATTTTGAACGTTTGAAATTATTCAATTTAGAAACGTTAGAAAAACGACGTCTACAAATTGACTTGCAATATGTTTACCGAATTTTCTATGGCTTAGTTGACTTGGAGTTCGATGACTTTTTCCAACCAATTACTTACTCGACCCGAACAAACAATCGTGGACTGTACCTTCCAGTATTGGATCAATATCTTAATTGTAGAAGACATGCCTTTGCAATAAGAATGGTTGAGGTTTGGAATGCATTATCTGATAAAGCTCTTAGTGCTTCCTCGTTAACCAAATTTACCCAACAGCTTAGAGCCGAAAGTGATAAATTGCTACCGTTCCTAACATTTAAGGGGGTGTAAAATCCAAATGGGTCGTCACTGAGCCTGTGCCTGTTCTACCACCAGATCGGGTGCGAATAAAATTTGATTGATTGATTGAAACAAATAACCAGTTCGTACTAAGTGTGTAAAAATTGAAGGGTGTCAGCAGCTGAGCGTTCGAATGAGGAACACAATTAGCCGCCAGGTGTCCAGATGTGGACCTTCAATTTTTTCAAAAAACCTAAAATTGTCATAGCATAGCATACGTTCACATGATCGGAAAAATCTGAAGCGGCGCTATGAGCTGTCTACAGGGGGATGGCCGATTTCCTAAAAAAAGACGAAAAAATCGCTGATTTTAGTAAAAAAATGGCCAATTTTTTGGCGAGGGCAACTTTGCTAGCAAGCGCGAGGTGTAGGCCCCGGCTCATGCAAGTTCCTTGAAGGTTTACTAGCAAACCTAGTTTTTGCACTCAAGTTTGGCTGTCAAATTATACCAGAACGTCCCGAAATGTAGCACCAGTTTACTATAGTTTTTGGACAGAGTGCTTGGGCTTAATTTTGGTTTGTTGGTCTGGGCTAAACCGAACTGGGAAACCCTCTCTAATTGACCAGACCAGCCATGTCTTAAGAGTGGCTTATGAAAGCGACCAATTGAAGCTTTTAGGACTAGCAGAACGTAAGGAAATAGTGGAATAGAAATCGGTTGGTAATTATTTTTCCCAGTTACTGACTGTGGATTATTTATTTAGCCAAGGAATTGTAATGAACTATACAGAAGTGGAGCAGAAAGTAAGAGAAGCGACGAACGAGGAGCCTTGGGGCCCGACCGGCCCTTTGATGCAAGAAATCGCTCATTATACTTTCCAATACGAAGCATTTCCGGAAATTATGGGTATGCTGTACAAACGCATTCTGCAGGACAACAAAAAGAGCTGGAGAAGAGTTTACAAGGTACGTACAAGTTTCTGTGAGGGGTTAGACTTTGAGCTCGAGTTAATTTTTTAAACGCTCTTTTTGTAAACCTGTGTTTGTATTTTCAAATGGAAAATGCTTATCTGACATATACTTCAAACAAAAATCGGAGTAAAGTTGAATTGAAAATTTCTAGAGCTGCAGCTTATATACTAGTTGACTGTATTACTAACGCTTATCTCTTTACCACTATTGACTCAGGCGAATTTTGTGGCCAACTGCGGTTTAAAGCACGCAGTGCTGTTCTGCAAGAATCCTGAAACAGTTTGTGACGTCATAGAAGCTGTCTAATCTCAAAAACACCGTCGGCTATCAATTATTATCTGACAAGCCTGAGCAATGTTTGCGCGAGTAGACCAATTCCCAAAAGTGTTCTATTTTATCATGTCTGCGTCAGTGTGAAACACGGCTGCTGTAACATTGAACCTCCAAAATCAGACAGCCAGACTTCCTTATCCGACAGGCAGCACGAAGCAGAGATTTGATTGCAATTTGCACTTTTAGGGTTTGGTTCTTCTCAATTATCTTCTGAAGAACGGCAGCGAACGTGTGGTGACCAGTGCTAGAGAACACGCGTTCGATTTGCGCGCTCTTGAGCACTATTCCTTTCGAGACGAACACGATCGTGACCAAGGCGTGAACGGTAGGTTCTGTTTGCGTTTATCTGATCAGAAGTGGCTCTGTAGAAACACTAGCCTTGCCTGTTGCTCGTAAATCGTCTAAACTGGTCTATCGATCCTGTTGTTGCAGTGCGCCACAGAGTGAAGGATATCCTCGAGTTTCTGCAAGATGACGACCGACTGCGGCAGGAGAGAAAGAATGCCAAGAAAATTAAAGATAAATACACCGGCATTTCCAGCGCCGATTACGGAAGATACAGTTTCTGTAATGAAAACTGTACTTTGTAACATGGTCAGTCAGTGACTGATTGTTTGTTTGCAGCCGACGGCAACAGTCGGTCTACCGGAGGACTGGGCAGTATCAACGATGCGCTGCCTCGGTCGGATAGCGGCAGACGGTCGTTCGGCTTTTCGAAGCGAAGAGATAGCTTCGAGGAAAATCAATACACGTACGCACCGGCTACAATCGGCCGTAAATAGTTGAGGGTTGCAGGGACCGCGAGCACGATGATTTTGATTCGAAAGTCAGCACGTTCGAGTTCCCCAGCGACGATGCCCCTGCAAAGTCGATGGCGCGCACGCGACGCTCAAGTTCCCCCGAATTGGGCATTAAAGAGGTGAGCATTTCTGGGTCACTGGGTTAGGGGTTGTCTCGCCGCTCTGCCCTGCCCCTGCCCTGTCTTACAAAAACTGACTACTGTGTCAAGAATTGGACAAGAACTAACTTGAACAAAATGATTTTTGAAGGCCAAAAACTTTTGCTTTATTTTTTTAAAAATTAAAAAAAAAATTTTTTTTAAATCGTCTTAAATGGGGTCCAGCATGTACAGGTACTTACAACAAATTTTCAACTGTTGCACCTCAAGTCAGTTAAGAAACCTGTTCGAAAACGACAATACATGTCTAAACACTGCCTGTAACTGCATAATTTCACCGAAAATTGTCTTTAGAGGCACTTCTAGGT
>JASANB010006917.1:0-67350 GCA_030248155.1 Sabatieria punctata
TTTTCACTTGAGAAAGCAATTGCGGGATCGACGAGAAAATGATGAAAGTGACCGGTTTGTTGACTACAGCACACTCTGTATTCGGAGAGTGAAGGCCAAAGCCTCCATATTTGTTGTTTTCGTTTTTGTTTTCTTATAGGTGCATTGTGTACGATCTCTACCTACACTACACGAGCAAGTACTTATACCAGCAGGCTGGCGGCCAATCATATCCGACTTGGGTGTGACTTTGTCCATCAATTCAGGATGCGAGAGTTGGTGCGTACGTAGTTGTTGCAATATTATGGTTACCAAAACCAGTTGCTATCTCTCCACTTTCATATAAATAGCCATATTTCTACGTAGAATACCAGGCCTCGATACCGTACAACAATTAAGATCGAACACACGCATGAGCAGCACACAAGATCGGCACACCCAATCAAGCACATGACGAGGTGTTCCACTGCTAAATTGGCAGCACAGATCTCCGATAGCCTGTTTGGCCTGTGGTGCGAGTGCGACAGGTTTTACTTCTGGAGCAAAGCTAAGTCTGTAATCTATCTGTACTCCAAGATACTTTTAGCCTCTGTTGTACACAGATATCGAGGCTGCCTGCTAATTGAAATTTCGTATTTTATCGTTTTCATTGGGCCTGCCCTGCATGCAAAGTTTATCAAATGAAGGGCTCAGCCAATCGTAGACTAACTACCACCCCTATATCTGATCGTATCGAGTAGCGTATGTAGCGCTCATCGCTCTATAAACAATTTTCAAGGAGGGTTTGGTCCCCAGCTCTTGTAACATAAGTCTAAAACTTGATTCGCTTGTCAGGGAGTCAAGTCAGCACTGATAAACACAGATGCGTACTGCGCCTTGGCCATTAAAAGGCCTCGCTTTCTAAATCGCTCTTTTGGTTACGCTGTCTTTCAATTCCACTATTGACTTTCGGTTCAGTCGATCTGTCTCCTGACAGACCGGATATTGGCAACCTGGGTAAAGCCAATCTTTATGCACATAAAAGCAAACGCAAAAACAAAAAGTTCTTGCATATTTCCGCTTAGAACCGCTCATAAATGCATTAGTAGAAACGGCGCCCGCAGTACTGGAATTTAGGGGTGCGTCTGGCTCCCGAGCGCCCCGTCGCCCCGGGGCGCCCGTCGCCCCTATTCGTTGTTGCCGTGAGTGCCCAGGTAATATGGATTCGGACCCCCGGACCCCCGGACCCCCACCGAATTCGGACCCCCAGCCTGGTACGGAAACAACGGTTTGTGGATTCGGAACCCCACCCCGGGACCGTAGTTTAAATTTCCCGAAATTTTGTTTGCAAATTTCGGGGCATATTTGGACGGCAACAACGAATAGGGGCGACGGGCGCCCCGGGGCGACGGGGCGCTCGGGAGCCAGACGCACCCCTAAATTCCAGTACTGCGGGCGCCGTTTCTACTAATGCATTTATGAGCGGTTCTAAGCGGAAATATGCAAGAACCTTTTGTTTTTGCGTTTGCTTTTATGTGCATAAAGATTGGCTTTACCCAGGTTGCCAATATCCGGTCTGTCAGGAGACAGATCGACTGAACCGAAAGTCAACAGTGGAATTGAAAGACAGCGTAACCAAAAGAGCGATTTAGAAAGCGAGGCCTTTTAATAGCCAAGGCGCAGTACGCATCTGTGTTTATCTGTGCCACTTGACTCCCTGACAAGCGAATCAAGTTTTAGACTTACGTTACAAGAGCTGGGGACCAAAACCTCCTTGTAAATTGTTTATAGAGCGATGAGCGCTACATACACTACTCGACACGATCAGATATAGGGGTGGTTGTCGGTCGACGATTGGCTAAGCCCTTCATTTGATAAACTTTGCATGCAGGGCAGGCCCAATGAAAACGATAAAATACGAAATTTCAATTAGCAGGCAGCCTCGATATCTGTGTACAACAGAGTCCAAAAGTATTTAGGAGTAGAGTACAGATAGATTACAGACTAAGCTTTGCTCCAGAAGCAAAACCTGTCGCACTCGCACCACAGGCCAAACAGGCTATCGGAGATCTCTGCAGCCAATTTAGCAGTGGAACACCTAGTCATGTGCTTGATAGGGTGTGCCGATCTTGTGTGCTGCTCATGTGTGTGTGCGATCTCAATTGTTGTACGGTATCGAGGCCTGGTATTCTAGAAATATGGCTATTTATATGAAAGTGGAGAGATAGCAACTGATTTTTGTTACCATAATATTGCAACAACTACGCACCAACTCTCGCATCCTGAATTGATGGACAAAGTCACACCCAAGTCGGATATGATTGGCCGCCAACCTGCTGGTATAAGTACTTGCTCGTGTAAGTGGTGTAGGTAGAGATCGTACACAATGTACCTATAAGAAAACAAAAATGAAAACAACAAATATGGAGGCTTTGGCCTTCACTCTCCGAATACAGAGTGTGCGGTAGTCAACAAACCGGTCACTTTCATCATTTTCTCGTCGATCCCGCAATTGCTTTCTCTAGTGAAAAGCCTTCATTGACAGGCAGCATACTAAAACATGCTGACAAGCAGTTTGAAGCGGAAACTGTTGAACCTCGTTGACTAGTGAAGGGACGTCCCTTCTGTCTGTTGTTCGAGTGAAAAGTCCGTTAATAACGAGGTTGAAGCTGCGTCGCTCACGTTCTCGAATCTCTCGTTCCGAGTCACAAATACGCACCAACTCAGAGTGCACTTTGTCATAACAGGAGGAAGGGTTAGGCAAGGCAAACCATTTCTAGCTGTTTGCAGGACAGATGCGTACGATCTCTTCGTCTCGAGAGTGGACAGCTTATTCAGATCGGCTGTCACTTTTTCAAGTTGATCCGAGAGAAAAAGAAATCAGAAAAGCAAAGCGTACCATTGTTAGGAAAAGGTTTTCAGGAAAACCAAGGAATTAAGTGCGAGTGTATAGAATGTATGCTTTTAATAGGGTACAGTAGCTTACAATACAAACGCCAGCAGGCAGGTAGATGAGCAATAGAGCAACGAACTACATTAGACGCACTAGACACACACGTACGTAGTACCACTAGCAAAAAGTAAATTATACATTAATCGAGAAGCAAGCACGTTTAGACCAAAACAACAACAACGCGTGACAACAATGACAAAAGGGTAGTAAAGGTGAATTTATCGCACAACAAACCAACCTTTCAAAGTGATAGTCACCAAACAGAGCACTGAGCTGCCATAGCTTACTAAACACGTACTGACCGCCAAAAAATTCACAGCAAGAACTTTTCGTAAACAATCTGTATTCGCAACTAATTAACCATGAACAAATTTATAAAAATTAGAAAGCTGATATGTCCACAGGCAATTGGTCCCAACCAGAGATGACGTTGAAGTTCTGTGTCAGCTTGAGCTCAACTCGATTGTGGTAAGGTTGGGTGTAAATTGGGGGTTGAGGCGGCCCAAACAAGTCAACTCCAATCTCTCTTGGTCAGATGGGCTTTGGGTTCATCAGACAGTGGCTGCGGCAGTCGATTGCAGACTGGAAACGGTGGTTGAGTAGCTGCACAAACGATCTGGGGAAGCCGTTGCTGGCACATTACGTAACATGGTTTTCGGGCATGCTTTTGCTGCCTCCTAAAATAATCAATGTCAGAACGAAATCACACATCATGCAAATAATACATGTATGTAACAGGTTCAGGTAGAGGAGTGGTTATGTTTCTAATTGGGGGTAGCCCCACCCAACCCCTAAACAAGTATGATGGAAATCATGGAAAGGGATCGAAAATGGCTAAAGGCACCGTTAACAAACATGATTCTTAGATTAGCGGAGAAGGGTCTAAACTCAAGTTCAGGGGACGTAGACCAGCCAGACCCCAGCGGGTGGGGCCAGGCAGACGCCTGCTACATGTATGATCGATACATAATTTTTTTTATATTTATAACGTTAGGGGGGTGAGTGATGAAAGATGTGTGGGTAAACATCGGTTTTGTCGGTCCCTCAGCGGCCGGCGCCTTGTACTTCGACAATAATTAGTTCAGAAAAATAGCTTGCGGGTTTTCGCTGACCTCAAGTATAAATATGGATCGGAACGGTCACTCCACCAATCCACTGTTGGGGTGATTATCTCTGCCCCTTTGTTTCAACACATTCGGCAGTTTCACACAGTAGA
The DNA here is from genome assembly GCA_030248155.1 of Sabatieria punctata. Taxonomy (NCBI): domain Eukaryota; kingdom Metazoa; phylum Nematoda; class Chromadorea; order Araeolaimida; family Comesomatidae; genus Sabatieria; species Sabatieria punctata. The sequence goes on from JASANB010006917.1 coordinate 4,128, forward strand.
GAAAGCTTTGATTGAGTTTTGCCCTCAATATCAACTAATCTCTGCCGGTCTTCAAAAGTGTTCTGTGCCAGAAGAACATGTCACTAGTCAAAGACGCCAGCTTTAAACTCGGCGGTGTTGTCTGGAGATGTCCAAAACACGGGTCGCAAGAAAACTTGAAAGAAAGTAAAGAAACCTATTGTGTTAGCGCCGACCGACCGCAATGTATTGTAATCGGCCGCTCTAATCTCAGCCCTGCCATGGCCTGGTCAGCCGGCGGCCGTCGCCCGCGCGCGTTAAGGTCAGACCATGTGCCTACTGAGCCGGCCGCTGAGGGACCGATAAAACCGATGTTTACCGATGTGTGTATATAACCCACTCGTCTAATCTGTATGATCTAACCAGTAAACGATCTTCAGTAGGTAGGGTAGGTAGCTAGGTAGGGAAGGAAATTTAACTAACGCACCTGTTGTAGCGTTCAAACCAGTTTTTGTCACGCAATAGGTAGGTACCAAGGCGACGTGGATTTTCGGAACTTGTAAACTTTGATGCCATGACACCAAATGAAAAGTGTAAACAAACACGGACACAGTCCTTTCTCTTATTCTTTGTTAGTCTCTTTCAAAAAAAGGAGAAAAGATGCAACGAAGATGTTTAAGTACCTAAGTGTAGGGATGGCCAAAGCACGTGCGCGCGGCGCGGAATAGAAAATACAAAAACACAGCCAAAAAGTGGTCCAAAATGGTTTTTGCAACTTCAAGCGCAAATGCTTTTTTGTGTTCCGTTTGTGCTTTTGGTCATGTTATCGGCGGTTTTAGCATAATTGTTTTGCTGTAGCGTGAATTTTTGAAAACCATTGGCCATACCTACTAAGTGGCACGGTCGGTGAAAAATTTTCGTAAAACATGCGGTGCGTTAATTAGTTTTAAGGCTCCCGAGCGCCCCGTCGCCCCGGGGCGCCCGTCGCCCCTATTCGTTGTTGCCCTCAACGCCCCTGAGCGGGCGCGCATTCGCAGGCAGCCCGCCCCCGCAGCACGGATTTAAGCGGCAAATTCAAACGAGCGCCCGCAGCCGACTAAGCGCGAAGCCTTGCAACATGTGCCAAAGTCAGCCAGCCAACCTACGCAATCAAATCAATAATAGGTCCACTTTTTGTGCGTGCTCGCCTTGTTCGTCCCAAACACTTAAAAACCTCTTCATAATCGTATCGAAAAACGTCGACCGGCGAGTGTTGATGCGAGTCTGATCGCGTAGGGCCATCTCCAGGTCGATCCCCCGTCACATCGAATTGAAGCCGTGTTGATAAAATGCACTGCGGCGTTCATGCAATTTTCGAAAGCAGCCTCACTGGGGACACGATGACGCATCAGGATTTGAACTTTATCAATGTTTAACCAAAACTACAAAACCTCTCTTAGGCACCTCAACCTGCCTTCCGGCAGCTATATCCACTGTTCTACGTACTAAAAAGGAACAAAACGAAACGTAGCCACAACAGGAACAAGTCAGAGTGTGTCCATACAGCTCTCTTGATGTCATACTACAATACGTTTCAGCTACATTATTCCACTGCTGTATTGCCGCATGTAGGTCAGCGAACCGGCTATGGCGTGAATGACTGTATTCAATTTGTTGAGCCACTACATTACTCACGACACAACATTTGCACGCTAGTAGTAGAGACCTGCGCGGCCGCCTTTGGCCCGGCCCCGGAAAGCTAAAATCCCCCAAAATTCATGCAAATTCGCTTGAGCCAGTACTACAGTACAATAGAAGCATTTCTAACAATGCACCAAAGCTTAATGATAATCCAGAATAAAGAATGCTACCTTTTTCATTGCACTCTACACAGCTTTTTCCTTCACCCCCGGCCCGGCTGAAATTCTCTGCCGGGAGGCCCGTGCCGGTCTCTAACTAGTAGCTAACGCAGTGTGATCAGAATCAGCACCGTTTGCATACACACAATAAACGAACAAATACGTACAGCAGCAGTTAAGTCAGGAAAGTCTTATCTATTCGGCGAGCACTACTGTGTTGACAACAGCACAATCCACTACTGACATCAAAATTGTTCGCACCGAATGAGGCCCAGTCAACTCGCAAAGGCAAGCCAAGGCGTGGAACAGATTGCTCTGTAGCTGAACTCCATTTATGTGATGAAACTTCGACCGCATCCAACGTCACCACCCTGCATAGAACGAGAAAGATACATGGTCGCTACAGCAAGCCGAACGAAAGAAAACGAAAATGGCATGAACTAATCACAGCCACCATGGCCATACGAAGTGTGTAATGCAAACCTTGTTCGCACGGTTTTTTAGCACACCGGAGAAGCCAGATAGCACAAAAAGAGTCTGGATGGGTCATGTGGCCCCGGCGAAGTTTACCGCAAATTTGCCACACACATATACATATGTGCTGGTAGCCTGAACCAAACCCTAAGCCCAAAGTGAGAGCATAACAAAAAAAGCCAAAGAATGGCAGAATCAGTTTCTGCTAGTATGATGACAGTATATTCGGTTCGCTCGTTCGGCAGGCGTATTTAAGTTTTTCATATGCAATAAACTTTGAACTTTAAACATTGCAGACACAGCTTTGCTGGTTAAATTTTACTTAATTTCACTTTTTATGCCGAAAATTCTCGAATTTTACAGATCTTGAGTCAGATTGAATTCCCCTAAAACCCCCTGAATTTTGAAAAATCCCCAAACTTTCCCCCTAACCCCCAAATCAAAATTTTGCTCCTAAATGGGAAAAAGTCCCCCTAAATTTGGGGAAATCCCACAACCTGGCAACACTGAAGCACACGACAACCGTCCAGGACAGTCGGCCGCCGATTGGACTTTTCTCGGAAAATAATCCTAACTCCGATTCTGCAAGAACAGCATTTCTTTGCCGGTCCCTTACCTTTAGCTTTCAGCTTTGACCGTGCGGTAATCTGAAATTCTGCGGCGAGCTCATCACTTCTTGTTTCTATATGTAGCACCGAGTAAGTCCGTCTCGCTTGGTGTGTAGAAGGAAGAGAGAAGAAAAGAGCGCTCCAATAGTGACATTGCACTGTACATATTGGTCGGCTGGGAGACAAAAGTTGCGTGGGCACAGCAAGCAAACGGTGAGCGGGTAGGTCTCAACGGCGCGTGGACAAAAGAAAGGTGTAGCAAAGCAGGCAAGGCAGCAAGCAATCAGCACAGCACAGCAGAGGTGCGGCGGTCGGCCGCGCAGGCTGTTTTGAATTTTCCGCTCGAATCTGTGCTGCCCTGTGCTGCGCCGCGGGCTGCCTGCGAATGCGCGCCCGCTCAGGGGCGTTGAGACGACACGTGCAACTTTTTTATCGCCCAACAAAATGGCAAGCTATAATCTGCACGAGTGGTACGAGTGTACGAGCCGCACGGTACCGTAAACCAAACGGCGCAGCAACACTCCGAACTTACGCTAAATTCAAACCGTTCAATTACTGGCACCGTGCTTCAAGTCCTAGGTAGGCCTACCTTTCATTATTGCCTCCCAGATTGTGCACCACTTCTGCCAGCGCCACTCACGGTTCGCGCTTTCTTGTTGTAGTACGTCTTTCTTGTTGTTGTGTGTGCTTGTACGTATGTACGTCTTTGCTTTATGTGTTTGTGTATGTTGTGAACATAGCCTATGGGCTTGACTGGTTCTACTGCCATATCGTTCACAATAAAAATGATTCTGATTCTGCGCATCACTGAACTTCAGTCAAATACTATTCGAATAATCGGCCAATTCTAGTGTTGAAATCGGCGTTCCTGCAGTTTTCCTAAAAAATCGTATCGCGAACAAGCACCATATGCTTAGTGTTGAACCGTTTCCTGAGCACCAACGGACTATAAAAACGGTGAATATTAATTACTGTATGTACCGTATCCCGGGTGACGGTATGTTTAAAATCATCCATTTACTTACTAGTAGCTGACCTGACACCAGCTTTCGGTGGCCTGGGTTGGGTTTTATGCCGACGATCAACTCTTCGCGACCGGAAATTTTCTCCGCCGAGTGGATGAGCGTGTACACCAACTGTGCCGGCTACGTGCCCCTTAAAATTTTAATCCCCTGAAATAGTTTTTGTCCCTGAAATTTTTACTCCCCTATACTTTTCGTGGTGCTTTATACCGCCTAAAATTCTTACCCGCTGAAATCTTTTTTGTCAGAAATTTTTTTGCGGCCTGTATTTTTGGTGTGCTTTTTTGTCCACCCTGTTATAATCTTTACCCCTAAAAACGCAGCTTGCAAAAACACCCCAAATTTTCAGAACGCAAGATTTCCAAGGACAGAAAAAATTTTAGGAGTAAAAAATTTAAGTGGTTCAAATTCTAGGTGCAGGCAAATAAAGCACCACAAAAAATATAGGGAACAAAAACAAATTAAGGGGAAAATATTTTAGGGGGTACAAATTTCAGGGGCAAATAAAGCATCCTGAAAAATACAGGGCGCAAGAAATTTTAGGGACAGAAGCAATTTCAGGGTGTACATATTTTATGGACAGCAAATAGGCACCCTGATAAATGTAGCGTAGAAGAATGTATAAAGAAATATAGGCAATCTGAACGAAAATCGTTAGTTTCACCAATTTCCACAACCGAATCGGCCCATTCTCAGATTGATTCTTCGGCTTAGGGAATCGCAGTTGGCCAAAACATATGTGAGTGAGAGCCCAGGCCGTATTGAAGAAGTACCGCAGCTACAAGAGTTGAACTCGTTGCAAACTGTGGATAAATCGTCAATTTGGCTGATTTCATCTGAATCGGTCAATTCCCGAAGTATTATTTCGGAATGGTGATTCGAAGCTGCCAAAATAGATGTGAGTAAAAGCAAAAAAGCACATTGAAGAAGTATTACCGTATTGAAGAAGCAGCAGCTACAAGAGTTGAAATCGTTGCAATCTGAATGAAAATAATCAATTTAACTGATTTCCAGTTCCACAACTGAATCGGCCGATTATTCGAATAGTATTTGTCTGAAGTTCAGTGATGCGCGAACCGTTAGTGGCGGCTAGCAGAAGTGGTGCACGATCTGGGTGGAGGCAAGGATGAATGGTAGGCCTAGAGACTTGAAGCAGAGTGCCAGTACTTGAGCGGTTTGAATTTAGCGCCAGTTTTGAGCGTTGCGGCGCTGTTTGGGTCACGGTACAGTAGTGCGGCTCGCACTGCTTGTACCGCTCGCTCGTACAGATTATGGTTTGCCCTTCTTTTTGTGATTTGTGAGTGTGACTGTGATTATTATTAGGTTCTGTTCTGTTGTTTCTAAAGAGAAGAAAGTGAAGATGGGGGAAGAAACGGCAGTGGCTGAGGACGGCAACCGAGAAAGCAGTGACGAGCCAAGAAAGCCGTTGTTTCGTGTGCCCAGGATCCAAGACAACCCGACTGGATGGGGTCCTGTCGAAGTTCCGGCAAGTTTCAAAAATCTGCCATACCAGCAGTTTAACAAGGCAGACAAAATTGGAAAAGTGGCCGACTGGACAGGCAACGAACGAGCCTACCAAGAGAGAAGATACGGCCGTAAGTTTTTAATTTATTATCGATACGGGCGTTAATGAATGGTGGAAATGATAATAACTGGAATGGAAAGGCAATATGATTGGAAACTCACTCACAAACATGCGATCCTCCTGTTGTTACGTGAGCACCTGAAAAGCTTGAAATCATTGTTTAAAATCAGAGTGGCATGCAGGTACAAACTGCAGCCCTTGTGGTCTGGGAACGGACGCATGAAATGAACGTACCACAGAATTATTTTACACTGATTCCTGCTTACACTTGTCACACAATTTGTAAATCAGCAGGAGCTACTGTACAGAAGGGTTGATAGCATTTATTTAGGCGACCGCTACGGTCAGCAGTACAGTACGGGGCAGATCGGAACGCAGTATGCTTACTACCATGACGATGAAGACGCCACCTTCCAACTGGTGGACACTTCGCGACCTCAGAAGTCCATGATGCAGCGGGCGAACCGAATGCGACAACAGCAGTTCTATGTATTTATTACCTTCCCTGTTTCGCTTTGTAAATACAGTGATTTGGTGAATTGCAGCGAAAACTGATGCAGAAGGAGAAAGAACGCCGCATCCAGGCTGGCTACATACCGAGCCAGAAGGTTTCGAAAGGATTTCAAAAGTTGGTCTAATTGGCGTCTGTGACCTGCGTCGAGCAGAGCATTCTTTGCAGGGATAGACAACGTCAGTTACGTATAGCACAGCGGCGAGGTGCATTCCGGGGCGGTGCCTGGGGCCGAGGGGGTTGGGGCGGCCGTGGACGCTACGAGCAGAGACAGACGAAAAACCGCGCGCCTTCCGTGCAAGTGCGTCCGGAATGGCAGGTGCTGGAAGAAATGGACTTTCCGCGATTGCAGAAGCTCAACCTGCCGGCAATTGAGCCTGGAGTGGATATGTGCGTTTTGTTAGAGGTCTGATTGTTTTTGTGTCGAACGATTGATTTTGGTTATAGAGACAAAGAACGCTACGGCACCTTGTTTTATTATGACAAAGCCTACGACAGGATAACTACAAGATCTGAGAAGCCTTTGCTTAAATGCGAGGGCCATTTCTACAATGTCACTACCACTGACGACCCCGTTATTCAACGGGTAGGAGGATAGCTATTGGTTTGCTCTGTAAACATAGGTGGGCCGGGGGGTAAAGGGGTTTACCCCCTCCCCTAGCCGGCCCATCCCCCCTGGCCGGCCATACCCCCGTCGCCTATCTTCTCCCCTCCAGAGGGAGAAATTTTTCGCTTATTATAAGCAAAATAGGCGTTTTTTGGACTTTTTTTGGGACCCCCAGAGATCTCCAGACCCCCTTCCGGATTTTTCCGTCCCATGTATGCCTGTAAATCGCGTTTGTGTGTACAAGTTTCGGTTTTTCAGTCGCTGCTAATTACTTTTGGTGTGTCTATGTCCCACCTATCATCCATGGGCCGGAAAAATGGGTTGGGGTAGTCAAAATCCGAAAATTTGGTGGTGGGCCTGCCGGTTTTGGGGGTCGCGGCGATTTTGGTGGGTGGGTGGGGTCGTTTGGGAGGGGGGTCGAGCCTAAGTTGGGGGTGGGCAAACCCCCCGCGACCCATGTATGCCTACAAAGCAGGACCGTTTAGTTTGAGTGTATAGTGTTCAGGCTTGTCCTTTTGTCTCTGTTTGAGGAAGTCTGAATTGTATCTGTTTCCACGAGGTTTTGGATTTGGTTAATATCCCCTAGCTGGAAAGGGGAACTCCTCCTATCCTGACTTTCCTTAACTATGAGGACTCGATACCGGTCGTACTGGTGTGTGTCTGTTTCAGTTGGCTCGCGAAAACAAAGGCAACGTGTTCGCTACGGACGTGTTGTTAGCGTCGTTGATGTGCTGCGCACGCAGTAACTACAGTTGGGACATAGTGGTGCATCGTGTCGGTGATAAACTGTTCTTTGACAGACGTGAGAACGCTGGTTTCGTCAACTCCGTCGGTCAGTATACTTGTTCTGCTATGCGTTTTGTTTGTAAATTGAGCAACTTCATAAGTAGAACGATTTTACATGCTTGTTTGTTAGGTATCATTTTGATAACATCCTCGTGAGTTTACCGTTCTTCCCCTTTGGCCCACCATGGCCTCCTCACTGGAAATTTTGTACTTATTTATTTATTACGGAAAATCAGCTATTTTTTACCCATCTGCGCTCAAGTTGTGCCACAGAGACCTCTGGATTAGTTGTGGCCCATTTGTGACCGTTTTTTCTTCATGCTGTTTGATGCTTATGATTTCATTTCATTTTCAGACGCTTTGACTGTGAGTGAGACCGCTTTTGACCCTCCTTCGGATGAAGGCAACAGTATCAACAGTCCGAGGAGTTTGGCGCAGGAGGCCTTGTATGTAAACGTCAACTTCCGGCGTCAGGTGCTGCGTAGAGGCGAGGAGTCCTACAAGTTCGAGCATCCAGTCATACCTTTCGAAGAAGCTCCTGGAAAAGAGGCTGAAGCCAGCATTGCGTACAGGTCGGTTACTTATTTAGATTAAGAGTCAGTCTTTCTTAGTTCAGTCAGGGGTGACAGTGGAGTCCGATGATGCGCAAGATGACGAGTCTGAACGTTCTGTTTGTTGACATGAGGCATTTGTCTGAGGACTCCTTCCTTTCCAACGCCCTTTCACTTTTTCTTCAACATACTACTGATTAGTTGTGCGTAATGCAAATGGGAGAGAAAATGACTAGCAGCGATTGATAGATGTTTAGTTCATTAGACATGTTCTATTGCGCAGTGCGTTTTGTATGGTGAGCTGATGCTGTGTTTGTTGTCAGATATCGAACGTGGAACCTGGGCACCAACAGTGAAGGTCAAGAGATCGTTGTGGTGTGTCGAACGGAACACGATGGCGTTGTTATTGGACCGAACGGCGAAACTCAACTCTTGACTATTAAAGCCTTTAATGAATGGGACTCTAGGGTAAATTTGGTTGACTTCATTACAAATTTAACCCACCTAATATTACTTGCACAAAGACCTATAAATTCGGCTAATTTATACTCTGAGTTCGTAGCATTTCTATCCGTAGCTCAAGCTAATAGAAACCAAAATCTTGTCAAAGTTTCGACGGTGCAGGATTCCTACTACATTGACAGAAGTCTCTCATACGTTTCCATAAATTTCTGTTTCAGCACAGTGGAGGTGTAGATTGGCGGTCGACTTTGGATAAACAGAAAGGGTCCGTATTGGCAACGGAATTGAAGAACAACAGCTACAAACTTGCCAAGTGGACCGTTCAAGCGCTGCTGGCTGGCTCCGATCAAATCAAATTTGGGTACAACAAAGCATATCATACGTGTAGCATTTGAAAGAGGGCTAGTTTCTCAAAAAATCAGAATTTCGTGATGCCAGCACAGTTGGTCGAGTGGTTAGGCCACCGAGTGTAGCGAGGCGACTGCACACGTTCACCTCCTCGGCACGGCTAGTGTTTGTCGTGAAGAGGAGTCGATGGCAAGTGGGCTGGCATGTGGCGCGTGTGCCAGCTGAACTTCTAAACGCGCTCACTCACTCCTCTCACCCACCTGTGGTCGTCTGAGGCGGCCGTCTTATCTGCCAATGAGGAGTTGGGCGCGCCTCATAGGGATACGATCACTTGGCCGAAATCATTTCGCCGAAAATCAGTTGGCCGAATACGTTTCGCCGAATGTTCAGTTGGCCGAAAATCAGTTCGCCGACTGTACGATTCGCCGAATGTTCAGTTCGCCGAAAGTTCAGTTCGCCGAATCAAAAAATAATATGTTATGTTCAGGTAGGTTTAATGGTTGCCTATGCGTTTAATGTGATTCGTTCAATTGGCGCAGCCATTTTATTTCATACACGCACTATAAGATAGATACAGGACATGACAACATCCAAAAAATAACAAATAGTAGGGACCAACCTTTTGAGGAACAATCATAAAAATACACACCCGGAAATAGCATGCAAAAGCATACATATCACTGAGACAAGTAAGAGTCAGTAAGACAAGTTACAAGCAGTCGTAGCTTCACGCGTTCCTGTTGCTAGTTCCTTCATTTCTGTGAGTGCTTGCGCTACCTCCACCTTGGCACCAGACATGGGCTAGCATTTCGGCTGATGGGGGGGTAGAATTTTCAATTACTGAGGGGGTGGTAAGCCAAAAAGTCCGATTTTTCTCTTCTTAACTATACAAAATTCTTCCCAAAAATTCATGATGGGGGGTAGCGGCCGGCTGATGGGGGTAGATCAGAGCCTGATGGGGGGCCAACGCCCCTCAGCCCCCCTTTGCCCATGTCTGCTTGGCACGATCAGGCGCATGATTGTGCTCATTCATTAGATACAGGACCGACCTAAACGCTCAGTTTGGTACAAGAGGGTAGGTGTAGCGCCGCCTGGGGTTGCAAACTGACCTGTCCAATTCGAGAAATTAGTCGCCCTTTACAGCCCTCGCTTCGCCGTCGGCATCTCCAGTAAACAGTTAAACCGTCGTCGCTTTTCTTGTCCACAACGTAAACATGGCCCTCATGGCAGAAGGTGCTACACCCGCGCCTGGTTTTTATCAACGCATCAGCCATAGTTACGGCACACAACGTCTGACTGTTACAAGCAAGAGTGACCTGGTCGGCCAGGCCATTTGCTAGGGAGGGGCAGTTATGCCCCCAGGTCATTTTCAAACTGATGTTCTGTTAAGTCTGAGGGTTGTTGTTGTTGTTGTTGTTGTAACTTTTTGTCCTTTCGGACTAGGAGTAGCCAACTGCTATAGAGCTATATGACAAGGTCCGGCAGCCTCCTTAACAACAACCCTCCCCTTTTGCTGTCGGTGTGTGCAAGATTACCTACCTGAACATATTATTTTTTGATTCGGCGAACTGAACTTTCGGCGAACTGAACTTTCGGCGAATTGAACATTCGGCGAATCGTACAGTCGGCGAACTGATTTTCGGCCAACTGAACATTCGGCGAAACATACATGTGCATGGTCGGCGGCTCAGGGAGGGACGGCCAGGTCTCCGTGCGTAGTTGCCTGGATATAGGTGTAAATTTTCGGTGGGAAATTCAAATTTTGGCGGGAAATTTGAATTTTCGCCCAAAATTTTGGCGGGAATTTGAATTTTGTCCAAAATTTTGACTGAAAATGCGAAATTTTCGGCTAAAATTCAAAAATTTGCGGTAAAAATAAAATTTTCGACAAAAAATTGCCAAAAAACCACGTTTCTGATAGAAACATTGCCAAAAAATCGAAATTTTCAAGGAAATTTTGAAAAAAATTTCGGTTTTGGTGCGTAGTTGCCTGGAGGAAGGGTGCGTAGTTGCGTAGTTGCCAAAATTGATTTCTGTGGCTTAAAAACGCATCTGGAGGCTTTCTAGCAGCCTCTAGCAACGTTTGGTAGATTTTCATTTTCGTCCCCCCCTGTCCCCCCCTGGGCACCCCCCATGCACATGTATGCGGCGAAACGTATTCGGCCAACTGATTTTCGGCGAAATGATTTCGGCCAAGTGAACTCAACCCCGCCTCATAGCCCATGACCCAGCTCCCGGGTAGCACATCCTGCTCCCTTACGTCGCTCCCTCGGCAGCCGGCTGTTTCCGTTTCTGATCGCTGCTTGGGCATACATGGGACGGGGGGTGAGCGGGATTTACCCTCCTCGCCGGTCCATACCCCCGAGGTCTCCAGAGCCCCCGCCGGATTTTTCCGGCCCATGTATGTGATTGGGGCAGGCTGGGGCGTGTTAGGCTCTGTTGACCGTCCCGCGCTTCCGGCTAGTCTTACCGGATACTAACAAAACTAATCTTAAAAAAAGAATTTCGTGATAAAGTTGTTTTGAAATACCCCTTAGGTACTAACTACGGCTTTTATTTTATACCTTCATTTATTATAAGTGCTTCTAGCTATGTAAATAGTTTTGCAGGTACGTCTCTCGCTCTCACGTGCGCGATTCTTCAAAACACGTCATTCTGAGCACGCAGCAGTACAAGCCGACTGAAATTGCCACCAACATCACTCTAAACTTGGACAACGCCTGGGGTGGGTTTGTAGCTAAAGACTGAGAATGAAATGTTCAAGAAAGAACAGTCAGTAGTAGTAGCTGGCAGGACCGACTATAATTTTTGTAAATATAGGAGTGCTGCGTTGTGTCATCGACGCCTGTATGAAGCAGCCGCCTGGAAAGTACTTGATCATGAAGGACCCAAACAAATCGGTCGTTCGTTTGTATCAGCTGCCAGCAGGCACTTTCGAGGACAGTGAGGAGTCATCCGAAAGCGAAGAAGACGAAGAGGAGTCTGACGAGGACGAAAAAGGTTAAACCCGCAGTTGGAATTGCTAGTCATAAACCGTATCTCGTTGCTTCAGGTGATGCCGTTGGTCACGCTTAGGAAAAGATGAAAAGATTCAGCGGTGACATTCGTACATTTAGTCGATGATGGTATACGTTTTTGGTTTACAATCTTGTTTGTTTTGGTCTGGAGAGATAATAAATTGTTGTCGGTTCAAATACTGCGCTGTTCAATTAAATCGGGTGCGTAGATAATTACAAAGTGGGGTCTGTTCAGGAGTGTTTCGGGGTCGTGAGAGAGAACACGTTGTGACAAGAACAGTATTGTTCATGTTGTTTTGTTCGTGAAAATCAGCCGATATCAACCTTCGGTTTTATATTAGACAGGTTAGTCCGATCAGCTTCTTTCTGTTATACCTATTGGTACCGCATACAACGTTTATTCACAAAGGTAAATGCGGGCGAGTCAAGCTTTTTTGTATCCTTTCAACATGCTCACTTTCCAACCGATGGTGATCATCAAGACAGTCATGACCGAAAATGCGACAGTGACCTTGGCGTAAGCGGCCAGTCTGACAGACCTGGATGGCTTCTGCACACGCACGTCTGCCGTCATAAGCAAAACGTGGTCCCACGACCAACAACTGCAACAGACAGGTGCGTAATCAGTGACACGAAGCCTAACTGAAAGGCACCTGTACATTCCGGCGTCCTGCGGCAAAGTCATTTTGAAGGTAAGTCGGAAATCGGCGTCCAGGATAATTCTGTCTCCGCTTTGCAAGTAGAGCTCTCGCGACGTAACCGACTCGTTCCTTTCTTCCGTTTGCCGTATCCAGAATTTCCCTCCACGCACTTGTCTAAAAACGATGCATTGAAAGCGCAAATATAATTAATACCTACCCTAACCTTCGATCTTTCATCTCAAAACCACACGATTTAGTGAAACTTTTCAGGTGTTGCATGTGTTCCTACTATATGGCCGAAACCATTGGTTCGTTCGTTCGCTCAAAACCCGGAAATTTTAGGTCTGTGTAGCTATTTGAGGTCCAGGAAGAAAAGTCAGCTTCATTTGGGGTCTGTGGTATTGTACATGAGCTGGGGAGGGCGGTTTATGCGAAAATTTAAAATGTAGATATTTGGCGACTTCCGGAAATCACCCTACCCCTTCCGTGCGCAGCTCCATCTCTTCCGGTAGGTGAGACCCAAATAGTGAAGGGGGAAGCCCCAGACACCTCGGCCCACGCATACTTGTAATTATGGAGTTGGTAAAGCCTACAGTACGTACGTAGGACACTGGAGTATAAGTCGGCCCCCTTCTCGACGTGTCACCGTTTCCCGGGAAACCGGAGCCGGAGGTGGTGGCAGACCTTCTTTGATTGTAAACTCTCCTGGAGGTACCACATCGACCGTTTTCTCTTGCCCGTTCACAAATTGTTTCAGCACTCTTTCTTTGATCGGCTCTGGACACTTGATCTGAATGGAAAAAACGTCCAATTTTAAATAACGTAACAGGCAGCAAATTCTCTGCTAACGGTACCCCACTCAACCAATTAACTTGCCATTGCATATGTTTGCAACAGATAAAATCAAACTGTAACGTGCTATGCTATGCAGATCAATCACTGAACCACAGGCAGTACAGGATGACCATTGAAAATACAAAATACACATTGGATACATACATACCAGACAGGGCCGACTTTCTTCAATAGCGTAAGCTGCCACGCTGTCATGTATGGTTCGGCGTAATTCCAGAGGCAGCAAAGAAGAGGCGCAGGGCGCTCGGAACGAAAGTAAGCTGAGTATAAAACGCAGTTCTAGTTCCAGGTCACCTAGCAGGGTGTTGTTGATCGGCTGCAACCTCCTAAGGATAAAGGAGTGGCTAGGAGTCGGCCACCAACCTTGACAATGCAGACAGCGCGTCTCCTGTCCTCTCCGATCACGCCGCACCGATCGCAGCCAGTCCAACCCGACCAGACGAACTCTATCTGCACTCTGTCTGATGTCAACTCTATTGTCTTGGTCTCTGGCTTTTCCTGCGTCGTATTGTAGATGTCCTGCAACAGTCCCTCAGTCTCGGAAACCTAACTGTGCTTGTTCGACCTACGCCTAAACCTGAACCTACATGTATACAAGTCTGAACACAGTGCAGATAAAAAATCGATCTTTTGAGCTTCACTCAAACGTATGGTTCTCAGTCAGTTCTTTATCGATTTGGCTCAACTTATTTCATCTTCTATTCACATTGCTATTAAATTAAGCGATCTGTCTTGTAGGTTTAACCTTTACATGTCTGAATTCTGCAGTCCGTTTATGCTCCGCAATGTTCTCGAGGGTAGTTCCTTTTATGACTCCAACCGTTTACTGTGCCATGCACGGTGTTGGTTCTGTACCGGTAGAAACAAACAATTTTTCCGTTCAGCTCACCTGAATGGAAAAATTTGAAACGCTTCTGGGAGCTCAATTATTGGCCGTTTGTTTTGTAAATTGGTATAGAGATTCTTTCGTAGAAACTGTAGTGGCCGACAAATTTGCAGGAAAAAACGTCAGCTTATTTGATCGCTATGGTTGGTCGAAATTTTCCATTTAGGTGAGCTGAACGGAAAAAACGTTTGTTTCTACGGGTGCAGGTCCTTATTATAGCGGAGTAAAATGACGGCTTGACTTAGCTTGACTCATCTTTTCAAGATTTATTAACAGAGAAGCTATTGTGAAACTTTTGTGCGCAAATTCTAGCTACTGCCGACTGACTCTGTGGGCCGACACTACGATTCAGGGTGGTCTACCAAAATTCTAATTTTGCAGTAGTAATTCTAAACTTACAGCTTTTAAAGTTGCTAGAACGATTGATATTGTTATTGGACCTAACAAACTCACTAGGTACGTACTTCTGTTCCGTACACCAAAAATTGGGGATTTCAAAGACATGATTTGTATCTGTAATATACGTACAGTAGGTGTAAAATGCTACTTACCAAGGCAACTTTGTAGGTAGGCAGAAGGTCAAGGAAGTAGACAGAAACGAGTTTCCTGCCCTCGGTGTTGTCGCGACAGAAGTAGAAGCCGACGTGTCTCTGCGATAGGTTGGTCTGAGTCAGTCTGCCAGTCTGTTGGTCGATTTCCAGCACGTGTAAGCGCTCGGGAGCGTGCTGCGGTTTGCTGATGCTGCGTTTGTACCAACTGATCGCCAACTTGGAGCTAGTGGGTCCGCGCGTCTGGTTCAGACCGGTCAGGAATTTGTCCAGTACGTTTGTAGCCAACTCAAATAGTTGACGGTGTTTCTGTGGACTCAGACTAGAAACAGACGCAAGTAAGCACATAAGTAAAAGTAAATTTATTTGACAACCAAACTATATTTACAACGCACATGAACACCGAACTGACCAGGAAACAACCCATAAAGGGACCAGATGAGAGGCTATCACCGGGGCGGAACCTCTACTATGTGTCATGCGCTGGTTACATGACAGGCAGAGAAGCTACCAGTACACCACAGACGCAGACAAAAGCCTGCACACTACTTCTGTCAGATCGAGGGGCAAGCTGGGCCGATTTTCGGCTCGAAAGCCCTACCCCGAACCCCAAATGCATTGAGAAAAATCGAGGCATTAAAATTTTGACCGGAAGAGGTAACCAAAGACTATAACCAGAGAACCAGAGAACCAGAGAATTATCTCAATAATTTCAGAAGGCAAATTGTATAGGCCATCTTGTTATTGGAAGAGCAAACCGTAAAGTTTTTGTGGACGGAAGCTCCGAAATATGAAATGAAGTCAATACCGTTGTCAAAATAATGGCAAAGAAAAAGGTTACCAAGGAAAACAGTCCAGCTCAAGTTGTCCCCCTTTGAGAGCGACGACGGATTTAACGCCGTTGATTTTGAATTCTCGAAATCGCTTCTCTTGACGGTCGAGACACTCCTCGTATCTGATTAACTCTACAGTCATCGCGTTGGTTGTGAACTCGTCGTTGGTTGAACTAGCAGTTAGCACTACCACAAATGCACCCAGCAACACCAACATTTGGATCGCCATTTCCTTCCTCCACAGTGCGTTCTATGTGGCGGTGTATGCAAATTTTTGTGGTCCGCGTGCCCGACGCCACGATCGAGTCATCGAGTGATTAGTTCTTCTGTAAAACGTGCGTACATACTTGTAATACGTGTACTATGTACGTACAGTATAAGACAGTGTGAAGCAATGTACATACGTTATCCACTAAAATAGGGTGCTTGTAATGTGGTTAGTAATGACTACAGTAGGTATACTGTATATACTGAAAATGTGCGTTTTTAATCCACTCGTATTTAATATACTCTGTATATTCGTTGCTTTGTTTTTTCTATTAAACCAGTAAACGCTCTTCATTTGGTGCCGAGAGCCGTTCTTTTTGTTGCGTTGAGTTGTGTGCGCCCACCTCTCTATCATTCCGCAAGCCATCCAAGCTCTGCCTACCACTCTCCCTCCCACCACCACCACCAACACCACCTTCCCAAGTGCCCATCCCACCAGTTGTAGTTGCGCACGGGCCCACCAAGTGTCCATGTGTCCACGCCCACCATTTCCAGTGTCCAAGTGCCCACCCAGTTCTACGCCCGTCGGAGGGGACTGATGCGATTCGTTTGCTGTCATTTGTTCCACAAACTTCCAGTTAAGAGTCCATGCGTTCCACAAGCACTACAGGTCCACCACTGTCCACTCTCCTGGATTCCCTTCAAGCAGAGCCCAAGCAAATACAACCCTACCGAATGCAGTCCCTTCCAGTTACCTTCAGTGCAGTTCAGTATGCAGTGGTTCCAAGTTCTCAAGTACCATGTATTCCCAAGTTCCATGCGTCCACTAAGTTACGAGTCCCATGCGTCCAGTTCAACTTCAATTCCGTCAGCCACAGAAGAGGCTCTCGCGACGTCCGTTTGGGGGAGTGATGAAAGATTTGTATTTAACCCACTCGTCTAGTCTGTCTGTCCGTCTAGTCTAGTCTCTCATTGTTTTGTTTCTTCTAACTAGTAAACACTCTTCAATACATACATACAAATTTAGCCACGTTCGAACAGCTTGAAGATGTTTGAAAATATTGAAAAAACGACATTCAAAGATGCGTTGTATTGCACAAGCATTGTACATACGTACATTATACGTGCGTATATATGCGGGCGTATTTTTATGAATACATTGTACGTGCAATTATTGTTTTTGGTTGACTATTGGTTCTATCGCGGCCGAATAGAGGAAATCGGGTGAAAGGAAAATCTGACCGAAAACAGGCATTTGATTGAACTTGAAAAGATAATTTTCCTCAGTCTCAGCAAAACTTTATCATAGTGATAACAGAACCTGTGTGCTGTGCATGTGTACACATACTACATATGTTACTACAATGCTCAATTTGATTGTAGATACGGACGGCTTTTTAGACGATGCTCGAGCTATTGCCATTGCCTTTACCAGACCCGGCGTCCAGCTTCTGGCCATCACTACCGTCAGCAGTTGCCCCGCCGTTCCAATAGAGCAGGTGGTTGCCAACGTTTCTAGACTCCGGCGCTTGTTTAACAGACCTGACGTGAGATATAAATATACGTACTGTACCCGCCTAACCGCTGCTGTCTCAGGTTCCCATCTACCGTGGCAGTGCTGACGCATTGGTTGAACGTACAGAACTAAATGAACAGCCGACACATTTTTTCGGAAGTGACGGTTTCGGTGACTGTCCCGATGCTGAACCAACACTTAAGAACGACGACAGAGCAGCTTCTTGTCCTAATCTTTCGGCTGCTTCTGCGATCAGCCTTCTAACCAAACAATACTCTGGTTGGCGAGTGCCGTCGTGCAGACAGCTTCCTGATACTGCATTTTAGATGTGCTGCTTGTATGCTTGGGTCCGCTGACAAATGTAGCCTTGGCACTAAAAGCCGATCCTAATATAGCAACAAGATTAAAAAGCGTCACTATTATGGGTGGAAGTCTTTGGGGTAGGTTTTCTGTAATCGATTTACTAAGCTAGATATGTAGAGTTTCTGACTATGTGACTACTGCAGCGATAGGTAACGTGGAGAACAGCACTGCTGAATTCAACTTTCATGCAGATCCAGAGGCAGCCAAGATTGTTCTGAAACAAATGAAATGCCCCATCAAGATAGTGCCATGGGAGCTTTACCTTAAGCTTGAAATACCACGAAAAATTCGTTATGTGAGTCTGTCAAGGAACGTCCTAGTAATCATTTGATGCATTGCAGGACCCCTCGGTTGACATTGAATCGCATTTAGCGTTAGACACGAAGGTTTCCCGTTTCTTCGCCACTGCATTCGCTTACACTCGCAAATTTGGCAACGGCGGAGAGAAAGTGTCGTTTTGCGACGAAATCGCTGTTTCCGTTGCCATCGATCCGGATGTAGCGCTGACCTCGCGCTCAATTTATGCCACAGTAGAGTTAAATGGAAAATGGACGCGGTATTGCGCTTTGTTCTACTGCACCTATTTGTAACGTAAGCAGAATCTAGAATTGTTTCAGTGGCCAGATGATCTCGTACTGGGCTGCCGAATTTTACGTCAAACATATTGGCCCGGAAAAACTAGCCAGAGTTGAAGTCGTAACAAACTATGACGTAAAGAGAGTAAACGAAATGTTAATGGAAGCTGTAAATGCTTAGCAATGTCCATGGATTAGCTGATTCAAAGGAACTTTATTTCTGTTAGGGGCCTATTAGTTTCTTAGCCATCCACATCATGAAAACAACCTCTTAAGAGTCGGTGTCTGAGTCGGGGAACCTGTACTGAACTCCCTACTCACAAAATAGATCGACCTCCGATTTTGCTCAAAAATTTGTATAAATGATGTAGCTTGCGGGAAACTAACGTCTACCAACCGCTGTTGAGATGGCAAAATGAATCCTCAACATTCTTAGAACAATAATCAATAGTCTCGGTCTTGGCTGGCACAGTTGGTGTGGTGGTTTAGCCAAAGCTGTGCCAAAGCCACTGTGCGCGACCTCGTGCGCTCATCCTCTCGGCGCGGCAAGTTTCTTGCCGCAATGAGTTGGTCGTTGGCACAAAGCTCCACGAGGGATTTTTTGCTGTGGGCAAAGAAGCGATTTTTTGGATCATTAAAATTGCAGAAATCGTTTATAACTACCGAAGCAAGTGATATATAAATGCGTTGTGTAGTTCGTTAGAAAGCCAAGAACTAGCTGTATCGTTTAAAAGAAACCAGGACGCTTGGGTGGGTTGAAAATTGGCATATTTATGCTCAATCAAATAAGGTATACGCCAAATTTGACCTTTGACCCCTTGTAATTTGCATATTAGGCGGAGTTGGGCGCTCATAGTTGGTTTGGTATACGTTAGTTTTCCTGCAAGGTATCATTTATACAAATTTGTAACAAAATCGGAGAGGTCGACCTATTTTATGCATAAGAGGGGGTTGCCTGATTCAGACACCGACTCTTAAGCAGCAACAGCTCAAAGTTAAGGTTTCGTTGTTTAAAATTGCAACATGAAACGTACAGTATTATCGTGTTGATAACGTGAAGCGAATAGCACTAAAAATCTAAATTTACTAATCTTGATAAAAAATTCTAAAAAGATGGGATGAAAAGTTTGCCGTAAAAATAGAACAACTATTCTCCTGCAGTGCTGAATTAATCGTACAAATTTGTGTAGAGTTAGTGTGTTGCTTGTTGTGTGCAATGGTGGAAGTGACGGGTGAAGATTGGCCTTCGCAGTATCTGGACGAGTTGTTGTGTGACGCGCAGGTGTTAGAGCAGATCAGTCGACGTGTACCATTGCTGCACGCAGCTCAGATTCTGTCGAGAGAGGTGGATCGGGTTCGCGCCAGTCTGCATCCGAGTGAGAAGACTGAGGAAGAAGTGGTCAAGTTGCAGGAGACGGTGTGGGTGCCGACAGACAAATTCCCCAATTACAACTTCATCGGTCGTCTGCTGGGGCCGCGCGGCATGACTGTCAAGCAATTGGAGGAAGAGACGGGATGCAAGATTGTGCTCAAAGGCAAGGGATCGGTGCGCGACTTGCAACGAGAGAGGCAGTTGATGGGGAAGGAGGGCTGGGAGCACCTCACTCAACCGTTGCATGTGCTCATCAGTGTGCAGCACAAAGTCAGCGAGGCCACCGGCAAACTGAGCAGAGCCAAAGAAGCTGTAACGCTGCTCATGAACCCAACCAGAAACGACCACCTCAAACGGAAACAACTGGTAGAGTTGGCGATCATTAATGGTACCTACCGACCCTACACCAGCTGCGCTTAGAAACCATCAGACGAATGTACATGTTGCTCACTGTTTCTCCTAGGTCGTCCTTTTCTATTGTAGGTATGCGTCAGTCGCATGATATTGTTTTGTACTGCTACTTTAGCTATGGCTTTTTTTGAGAGTGTATGCGTAGTCGTTTGTGTAAGTATTAGAGTGCGATAAATTTAGTGAGGTGGTTCGAAAATAATGAAAGGACAAACGGCACAGTCTTACCCTTGATCTGCTCAGCTTATTTGTCTGTTCGGGCAGTAAAACTTACTTAAATGCAATGTTCCTTTCTACGAACAACTTTTATTTATGACGCAAATCATGTGTGTTAGCAGGGTAGAATATTTGGCTTTAATTTCGTCATATACGTACATCCAGCGCCGTTACATTCAAGTTTTCATAAAATTGAAATCAACTGCGTCCGTTGTACGGCGTTAGCCGCAGACTTTGAATTAGCCGATGCAAGCCGGCAGAAAACTATATTCGAAGAAGACCGATAAACACTGCAAACAAAATATTTAGAGCACACAACACGAAGAAGACAAGAGCAGAAGGATACCGAAAAAGCAAACAGGTTAAGTATGAGGGAACATACGACATGTACATAATATGTACTATAATGTACCTTTATACTAGCAGCTCTGTACCGCTGTAGCTATACATACAAACAAATCAAAGTGTTTGCCACACAGTATCTACCGGCTGCGGAATGTTGGAGTAATAGCTGGACGGCCTGTAGTGACTTTCCATGGCCAGAATGATGTTCAAGGCTGCCTGATCAAATCTATGGCAGATTCCTTTGTGACCAGCTCGACAATTGCGGTTGCTTCCAGGTGGCGCCATGCAGTCAGGTTGGAGAGCGCACAGCACCCAAAAGGTCAGGATGCGCTTTAGTTGCGGAGTACGGCAGAAGAGCAGTCGGTTGGCCCCAAACATAGCGGTAGTGGAGGCTCTTGGACGCAGCAGAGGTAAGTAGTGAAACATTGTTGGATGGGTAAAACGGAGAATGTTGTGTCCTGGGTTGTGACTGAAGAGCACTCCCAGTGCTGAGTGAAGCACAAAATGGAGGGCTGGATTCAGAGATGTCTTTTGTTTAAAGACAGAGGACGAGTCGATCCAATAGACACACCCGTGGTCTTGGAGGTTCTCAGCAATTATCAGGGGTTTCCACCTGTATTCTTCTAACTTTCGCACGTACTCTGGAAAGCGAGTGAAATTAAAAATTCTTAGAATTATCCGTTGCTGCCACTGAGTCAAAAGAGTCTCTCGAGTTGCGTTAGAGATTCCCAAGTCGTACACAATAAGTTTCTGCTGAGGCGAGTCTTGAAAATAAGAGTCGAAAGACTTTAGAAGGGATTTTATTTCCACAAAATGATTATCGGAAAAGGCCGTCACAAACTGGAGCGTCTTTGGTTCAGTCACTGCTATCCACTGATCGGAATTCAAGAAAAATGTAAAAATCGAACGCAAGCACTTAGTAGAGTTGTACGAAAATGCTTTGCCACCATGAAAAACCATTCTCGCAGGAGTCTTGCTTCCAGCTGCTGAAGGCTTCGATTTATTATTTTCTGTGAAATTATTGGTTAGCAGCAGTTTAGTTGGAAGTGATGTTGGTTTTAATCGTTTGATCAATAGAGGTATTAGAAGAAACAGACTGAAATAAGTGGCTGAAATGAGTAGAAGAAAGCGGGGTAACCTAGGTCGCATTTTTAAGCTAAGTTCAAGTAAAATCGCGGGACAACTTCACCAGTCTGTTGGGTTTTTGGTTCGTATGAATTAGTTTCGGTCGTACTAGCTGAGTTGAGCCAGCGCCAGCTAATAACTACATAGCGTATGGCGGTTGTTAACTTTGAACGTGTGATGTGATTGTTGTCAAGACGATAATGAAACACATGTACATTCAATGTGTGTTAGTCCCGCACGTGTGTCAATTATCTACATACCCTAATAAAAAACGCTACGCGCGAAAATAACTATTCTGAGAATTTTTAGCTGATAGCAGGTGTCGGAAAGCGTCTAATCCATACTTGGAATAGTTTAAGAGAACCAAAAAATGCGGTCGTTCCATATTATTTTACATTGAATGGATGGATTGTCCGGGCGGGGCCGTCGTAGCCCCTGCGGTTACGTAGGCCACATTGCGGGCCCATCACGCACACCCACATCCCGCCATTCCTTCGCTACTAGCCGGCACACATGCTCAGTGTCAGTCTTGGCGGATCCAGTGGTAGCTGTCCCAGTCCCCGTGTGTACTAACAGGTGTGGTTGCTATTGTAGCTTTAGGTGCAACGGCAGCTCCAGTCTGTTCCCATTTACCTACTAGCTGTCACCAGCTTTCGGTGGCCTGGTTTGGGCTTTGTGCCTACCACCAACTCTTTGCGGCAAGAAACTTGCCCCGCTGAGTGGATGAACGCACGACCACGCGCACAGTGGCTTTGCGGCCTAAACCACTACACCAACTGCGCTGGCACAATGCGACTTAGTTGCAGCACTACGGCACATACTGGGGCGCCACGCCTCTGATCTTCTCCAGTCTGAGCATAGATAGCACTCTACTTGGCAGCCTGGGTGGTGTACCGCAGAGGCCACAGTACCACCGGCCTACGGATTGCCAGCGTGGAGCAGCAACGGATCAACAAAGAGCGCCGCATCACCAAATGCTTGGCACTCAGCTGCATCTGCACCTTCTTTCTCTACATGGTGCCCTATCTCTCAGCCAACGTGGCTGTCTGGGTGGGGGCCGGTCCAGCGCCGCCTTGGTTCGCAGCTCTACTCATGTTCAACCCAGCTGCTAACATGTTCATCTACCCTCTGAAGATTCCAGAGATGAAGAAGGCTGTCCTGGGAATGCTAGTCGGCAAACAGATGGATGCCCCCTGTCTTTCCCTGGAGTGGTGTGCAGCCCAGACATTCCGAAGTTAGCAGGCCCAAAAGGGCGTTTTAGACGTTTACATACAAGTGACTGTACAAGTGTTTACTTACATAGAACCAGGGGGTCCGACCAGAGCAAATCCCAAAATAAGAGCGGCGGTGCTGTCACAAATGGCCAGCCAGAGGGAGTTTAGCAATTCTGCTACTTCCTACGTATGCAGATCTGCTAGCGGCTGCCAGACGCATGTGGTGAAACACTGCCAATGCCGTCAGAGCTCACTTCGATTTCCTGCAGTGATCACAACATTCTGGAGAACCTGTTGCTGACTACATCAGGAACTGCGACTGCTGACACAAGAGTGCACTTTCCCGGTCAATGATGGTGTGATCACAGAGGCAGACCTGACCAAATACCTGTTGGCCATACAGCTGGTCAAGGGGATGAACTGCCGAGAAACGTAGGAAAAGTTTCTGGCTGAGAGAGAGGTCAACCTAATTAGATTTCCTGAAATCGTTGAGGCAGATGAGGTGGCGCCCCTGGATGCTGCCAAGTTGACATCCAGTCGACCTGGGCACATCGGCGCAGTCAGTCAAGGATGGAATCAGCGCAAAGGAAAGAAGGGGCAGAGAGGAGCCGAAGAACGCCGCTATCAGCCTGCTGTGTAGCCAGAGTACTCACAGGTACACCTAGCCCGACTAAACTATGGTAATAACCTTAATAGCGTAAATAACCTTCTGTGTAACTCAGCACTCACTCACCTCTTGTACAGATAAATGGTTTATGGCCGGTACGTACGCAAGGCAAAAAAGACATTTGAATGCAGAAAGGATAGTCAGTCAGCACGGAGGTACATAGATCAGTGTTGTTTGTGTTTGATCGGTCGAGCAGAGAACCAGTAAGCAGCGGAGACAACGAGTGCATAGGAGAAGGGAATGGTTGACACAATGCAAGCTCCTCCATCGACACGCTTCAGCCAGGCCATGCCCACACACAACATGAACAACGCCCAGGCCTGCAGAAAGCAACTCAATCCAAAGTCCAAGAAAATGCTCCCCGTAAAAGCCACCATACTTTCGCACGACGCAAACGCAACAGTACAAGTAGAACAAAATCCTAAACGGTTAATCAGAGGCAGTTTGTTGATTTTACTGCATTGTTGCACTTTTTGATGTCCTGTTGGATATCTCAATTTGCTTTTTTTGGCTTGAATTTTCTACGGACACTTTGACACAATTGTCTAGATGCCACCATCGCTATCACTGATGCATGTAGGTTTATGTTGTACCGACCGAGAAGATACGTAAGAAAGAACACTCCACTGCAACCGCTCCGGAATGCATTTTGCTTGCACGTATGCGGACTGTCAAGAACTAATGCAGTGTGGTGAGTGAGCAAGAAAACAGTGAGACATTGGGCGCAGACAGTCAATGGATGTAGCACAGAATGAGAGGCCGACCTGCGTCAGAGGGAAAGTTCCAGGCCAGTTTAATGTGCGCAATGATCTGGTGCCACTGCGGGCAGCCATTGTGTCACAAATGAGGCCGACAAACCAGTAATCATGAATAATCAGCTGCGGTCTACGCAGCAATTTTGCATGCTGATGCGATGCAGTGTTTTATCATAATATCCGTACAGTACGCATCATTCCAGTCTAGGACATTTACTAGCGTAGTATTACGTATTTATTATGTATACACAAGGCCCAACAAAACGAAAAAAAGAACAAAAAATAAGAATTTCAGCAATCAGTGGGTGAACAATCGACACATAGCAAAGACGGTAAAAATTAGACAGCGTATAACGCTGTGCTGCATTCGGATTTGTGGGGTGCGGAGAAGGGCTCCGCATTGTCCTACATACAGTACAGGGTGTGTTGCTCAATATCGGTTCAAACCTTTGATGAAGGCCCTTAAACTCTACTGAAATCAACCGAGCGAGGAAGTCTTCAATTTAGAAGTTCACCGCACATTCGTACGACTACTGCATGCAAGGTGATTGAGGCGCAGAAAACCGACTATGCATCAGTGAGCTAAGCAAGCACGTACATCTGCACACACTGCCTGGAGTGCAGCGTATGAAGACAGACAGACAACCGACCACCCGACGCTACAGCGAACTAGGACAGCAGTGGAGGCTCGAGCAGAGACCGCTGCGATGGTACCTGCTCGAATCACAGCCCGCGGGTGAGCTAACGACACAGTGCGTCACATAAGCAAGTGTCCAGCTACAGTGAGACAGCCCGTTCAGAGACTTGGGCGAGGTGCTGTAGCTGGCGCAACTACGTACTAACAAACCAAAGAGCAGTGGTGAGAAAATCAGATTATGCCGACCCAGACACGCTACAACACCGGCCAGACGGACGCTCGCACTGACACAGACGAGAACAAAGTTGGGGTTCGGAAGAAAGCTTTGGTTTGACAACGAACAATGCACGCGAAATCAACGGCTACAATATGGCAAACAAGGCATCTGTATCACATTCTCAACACGGCCCACGCGCTACAGACAGCACGTTGCCAAGTGCAACCGCGTTGCCACCTTTAAGCCCAACTACCTACAGTATGTGGTCTACAGCGAAAATGGGCTTAAAGACGGAAACTCGGCGGCGCCAGTACAACTACCCTGATTTAGCCAACACTCCCATTTGGTCCGAAACGTTTCGTACTTTTACATGGGAACTAGCGAGCAGAAGAACACTTGAGCACTTGACTGACAAAAAGCGACTATATTTCTGCATTAGAAGCGCTCAAGAGTTCTGTAAGACCATTTAGAGTCAGAAACGACTGGTGGGATAACCGAGACCAAAAACAGTTATGCTACACCGGGAAGGGGTGACATGTAGAAAAATCACAAAGTTGCCGCTACAAAAGGGACTCAGTCCAGACAATGTCAATACACTGGCGAACAAACGACGGCTAGACCGCGCTCTCCTCTCAGGACGATAAACGCACACGCAACGTACTGTACATTAATACACAACACTCTTACTGAACGTACATCATGGAGACCCAGACGATACATTGTATTGAATACACTCGCGTTTCAACCAGTCCGTCCAAAATAAAGCACAGTTTGGTTTCGAAGACCTTCGCGGCCCTTTACACCTCCTTCTCTCTCTCCATTCTTGCACAGCCTACCACTCCTCTCGTAGAAAATACACTAGGGCAGTTTGGGCTAGCAGGCACACTTTCCAAGTCGGCACACTGCCAAGTCTGCTGCACCGCAGCAAACACAACCGACGCAGCTAAGCAGCCTTGGCAAACCAGTAGAAAACTACACAGACCGGGGACAGAGTTTGGCACTACAGATACGAACGTAGACAGATAGCACTGAGCAAAGAAAACCCAGTAAAAGCAGGAGCCAAAAAGAAGAGCTACCGAGAAATAATTTTGTCAGTTGTTTTGCGTCACCGGCTTACAGGTCGACAATCGAGTTGGACTCTAGACTACGAAAGAAAAAACAAAACAAAAAAGATCAGAACGACAAAAAACACAGAATTGAGACGGGAACGAAAAAAAACTACATAATAATCTTAAACAATAATATGAATAATAATATTAATAATCTTTGATTGCTCCGATATCGATCGATCCGCTCCAATCGATTGTGACGATCGCTGTGATTGAGAGGCCGGCCGGGCCGACAATCGATGATCAGCACGACGTGAGATGCACACAAGAATCAATAACAGAACAAGAACAAGAGAACGCTGGTTCGCTTACAGCCCACTATGCAGTTCTGGCGAGAAGTAGGAGGGGTTTGTTTGATTGGCGGCGTTGATTTGCTAGGCAAACCGGAGAAGAAGACAGTCAGTAGGAGACGTCCCGCTTCACAAACATACTGGGGAAGGCGGCGGCCGCCGCGTCCGCTTGACTGCTGCTCACTTGGTCGGAGTAGCGCTGAATGCTCTCCAGACGGATCAGTTGGTTGTGAATTGACGGCGCGCTGAAAAAACCATAAAACCATCTGCAAAATGTTGCCCTGCAAGCGTCCCCCGGGATACGGTGTACAAAAATGGGCGCTCTTTTTCAAAAGGCAAAACCCAATTACTCCCGAGAGGAGAACAGGTTTTTCATTGGAGCCCGCAAGGCCGTATCACCGCCGCACCTACCGTAACCCCGCCAGACCGCACACACACACCCAGGCGCAAAAAACACATCGCATTGAGTCGCCAAAAAATTCAACAAAACCGACCACTAATCAGACACTTATAATTGCATGAGAACGTTGATATTCATGGCGCCAACCAGCCAAACGCATGTACCGTAAGCACTCTCACTATGACCGCTGGGATGATAAGCCGCTACTTTGCTAATCCAACGCTTTTAGCATATTTTTCGGTAGCAAAATTTACGTGTTCTTTTGTATACAAAATTCTATTTAAAATTCCTGAAAGGAAGTGGTTGCTTAAAGTAGTCTGAGTCAACCCTTTCACACCTGCTTTTGCTCGCATGTCTAGTAACAGGTCTCAGTACCGGTCATTACCAGATGAACCGTATCGGGACATCAAGATTTTCGGACCGATTTTGTCATTTTTTACAAGTTCAGACCGTTACTATTTTGATTGCTTACTGGAGCCAAAAACTAGTGCGAAATTCCGATTTGACTAAGATTCTGCCTCAGTCTATGCGAAGAGCAAGTACATATATTATGGAGTAGAGAGTTACCCGGTGTGAGCGAGACTAGAGGAGTGACCGGCGGCCGAGCGGTAGTTGGTGTCGTAGCCGAGATAGGGGCCGCGAGTGACGGCGCCGGTGGCTCCGGTGAGTCTGCTGTTGAGGGCGGTGAGACCAGCCAGATGGGTGAAGGCGGAGGGGTTGGTGGCGGCCGACATGGCTGCGGCGGCGGCGGCTCCTGCTGCCGATGGGTAAGTCACCTGCGTTTGCATCATATTGGCTGCGCCGGCCGGGAATGCTGCTGGATCTGAAACCGTGCACTCACCCACCTCATTTGCATATTGTCTACGTCAGACTCACTAAACGACAAAGGGTTGACGGCCGCCTCCGAAGCGCCAGAGTCGATGCCGTACATGTCACGTCCGGGCCAGGCGGCGTCCAGCCCCATCTCTCTGAAAAGAAACGCTCTCATTCGGTCAAAACTGATTCTCACCCTCAACTGAACTGA
Source organism: Sabatieria punctata (assembly GCA_030248155.1). Lineage (NCBI taxonomy): Eukaryota > Metazoa > Nematoda > Chromadorea > Araeolaimida > Comesomatidae > Sabatieria > Sabatieria punctata. The sequence goes on from JASANB010006917.1 coordinate 32,098, forward strand.
ACTGCAAGAGGAGGAGGTTTGGAAAGCCGCCACTTCAGCGCTCTCCCTACTGTTTTAATTATTGGGGCGCAACCTTTTTTATAACAATTTTTGTACAAAAATACAACCCTGTTAACAAAAAACAGTGTTTATGAAACACAAACTTTTATGACTTTCGAAAACCGCCCATCCCTTGCGCTTTCATTCCGTTACAGTACACAAAAACCGATAGTGACACAAATGACTGTTTTTACGTAGAACAAAACGAACCACTTACCGTATCCTAAGATCTCTGTCCCTTCTGTCTGCATGTTTGGTCATGTGTTTGGCAAGATAGGTAGCCTGGGTATAAGACTTTCCACAGTAGGGACAGATATGCACCTGTAATTTAGCAACTTTTATCATAACTACCGTACATAGTGTCAATGAAGGGCCGTTGGAACTGTACCACACTTTCTTTTTCAATTATAGAGGAAGAAAAACAACAAAAAGACAAAAACTATGGTCTTCCACATGCTAACCAAAGGCATTTTTCATTTTTTTTGTATGAGATTGAGCAGTTTAAAAGATGAACTTCAAAATCTCACTACAACGTCATCCCCGAAAGTCCGAGGAGCAACATACCTTCAAATGTTTTGATTCTTTGTGCTTGGGGATATGGTCTAGTAGTTGCTGTTCATCGGTGAAACACTTGTAGCAACTAAAAGCAAGCCAATTAAATGGTCTTACCGGTCAAACCAAACACACACTACACTACACCCACCAGCAGGAAAATAACTTTTCAGCTAGGTAAAACCAGACATACAAAGTAAAAGTTTGACCCCGGCCGGAATGACAATAGAATGTGCCCATCTGGAAAGAGTGTACGTACCTATTGCACTTATAGGGTTTGTCAGTCTGATGACATCTAGAGTGACTCTGTAGATTGGACAGCTGACTGAACGCCTTTTCGCACCCGGGAAATTTACAGCGGTACGGTTTTTCACCCGTATGAGTTCTCAAGTGTTGCTGCAGATGAGAGAGCTGCGTGAACTAGAACACACCTTTTTATTGAGTCGTCACTGAAAGACAGGTTAGACTACGCACTGACTACTCTTTCCGTGGCCTCATGAAATACGCCAATACGCAGAAAAATAGCGAATTCTATTTGCTGGTGCACCTATTAGTAACTGCTGGACACTAAATGTACAGTACGCAAGTCCGGAAACCGCACAACCAGTATCAAATCGGCGAAAAAGTTTACAGTGCCATTTAGATTTTACAACTTTAGACCTTAACCGCGCTCCACATCTTTGCCTACTACAGCAAATCGTTAACCTACCCCGACGGCTCAACACTCTTACGCACTTTTATTGGTTGGCGAAACAGCGCACCGATTATGCTGTTGCATAAAAAACGTTAACGAAAGACGGCGTTTAATTTTGACGAGGTTGAATGCACTTTTGAAGTAAAAAACAATAAATTAGTTTCAGGTGACCTCTGGATCAATTTCGCAAAGCAACTTTTACAGCTTGTCACCAGTGGTTGAGCGCGTTCGGTGCATTGAGAAGTGAAAACAAAAATGCCGGGTTTTTGAGCAAGCCCCCCATCAGGCGACAATTTAAGGCCGTCCAAAAAGAAGAGCAACTCGTTTTCGGCAGTAAGGCGTTAAGAGAGCGGCTATGCAGCCACAGAACAAATACGCTACGTAGCGGCGGGAACGGCGGCGGCGGGTTTGAATTTGATTTGAGTGGCTCACCTTTCGATGACAGTATTGGCAAGGACCGAACGGTTTAATCCCAAGATGTATCCTCATGTGCTGCGAGAGATAGGAGCTGTTAGCGAAGCTCTTGGGACAGTGAGTACATTTGTAGGGCTTGGCTTCGCGCATGTGCACCTGGGTGTGGATCTGAAGCTCTGCCTTGCTGTCGAACGCCTGAAAGAGTAATGGGATCAGCTGTGCACAGCTTGAGAGAGCAAGAAGCACAGCCACACAAGACTCACTGCAAACATAGCGACAGGACCATTTCAAAAAAGTCTACACCAGCCGACGACCAAAAAATGGTCCAAGCATAATGACAGAACAAAGGCCGACGGAGTGGGCGAAAAAAGTTGGCGGCGTTCAGAACTTCGACTTGCCGAGCGACCGCGACACAACGCGGTCAACGCTCGCCAAAAAACCGCTGAAAAACAAGGACAATTGAAAAGGCGAAAACAGGTTATTAGAACGAATTGATGCTCAGCTCCAGCACACCCGCACTACAAAACAACCAAGACCGAACTTGCCGGGAAGCCCACAGTACCGACGCAACGCAACTACCGTAACCAATCGCCGATCGAAAAACTCGGCAAAAATGCGCACTTACGCAGTTGGCAGGAGGGCCTCCGACAACAACGTACGACATGGCAGTTCGCAGTGCCAACTAGCAGCTATTTACTCAATCATTAGTTTAAAAAGTTGCCGACTTTTTGCCAGGCACAAACATCCACTGGCCGACCGACCGGTCGGTCGAGGCTTGTCGAGTTTCGGGCGCGGTCGCCAGAGGGCGCGCGGCAGCGTGAGGAGGACCGCCGCCACATAAAGCCGGCACTTTACTCTGCCTATGCCGAGTGCGTGCGTGGTGAGTTTGCGACACCGACCAACGACTGTCAGTAAATCGTGAACGTCCGAACGCTCACCAATCGCACATTAATCTAATCTGAACGTCCCATCTCAGCAGGCGCGACGTGGACCCGACGAATATGGAGCTGTGGTATCGCGCCGGTGCAAGGTACATACTTACACCGGGCGCATATGGCGGTCAGACGGCAAAAAGTGCCACTTTTTGAGGAACGCACGTGCGACACATTGCACAAAAATGAATGGTCAGCCGGAGACTGACGGCTTGCAGCTATGAAAGGCGGCGGAGAGAATAGAGACAATCAAGACAAAAGGCCCTAATTTTTTACCTTCCTGTAGCAGAGCACGAACGCTGACATCCAGTCGGAGGAGGTGAGTGCGGCTTGATGGAGGGCGCTGGGTGGCGCTGTTGGCTCGCCTCCCTGGGCGGCCGACTTTGGACTGCTTGTCATCGAGTCCAGAAAAACCCCTCTTAACTCCGCCGTAGGCCGAATTCCAAGTAGTAAAAAGTTTTTCAGCAACTGTTTGGCATTAATCAGCGTCAAAAAATGGCCTCTGCTTGCCACGCCAGAAGTGTTGGCTGCGCTGCGGCTTTTTTAGACACAAACACAATTTAAGAGCGAGCTAAGAAGACGCACCGCTTTGCCAGACAGACAGAGAGAGGGCTGGAGTGACAGTCGGTCGGTTGGGTGGACGCAGAAAAAGAAAGAAAAGAAGATCTAAAAACCGCTGCCAATAGTATCTGTTGGGCGGCGCGAGCGGTTTTTGGCTGGTGACAAAAACACGTAGTCAAGGTCGATTGGACGACGCAACGGGCCATCCTCCTCCTGCATGGCCCTGTTGCAAAGCCCGCGAGCTATTGAAAAGAAATCACGTTTTTCCAGCGTCAAAAACCAGACCGGCTCTTAGTATGCAACGTTCACCAATCATTCAAGACGGTGTCGTCTCTATCAGCTCTCAAAATCAGCCGCCAACTATATAGCAGCATACCGTCGGCCAAAAAAGCCCCGCCGGCTCGGCCTTGCAGTTCGGTGGTCTCCCCAAAAACTGGTCCATCACTCCACCAAAAAATGCAGCGACGCGTCGACACAAAAACCTAACAGTAACATCAGCCAATCTTCCAAATCGCTCTCTTAAACCTGGGCGCCGGACTTTTTGTCGCCACCACTGCCGTGCAAGTGTCGTTAACGCCGAACCAAAAACTGGCAAAAAGTGGATGGTCCCAGAAAAAAGACGGCCGTAGGCAAATCAAAGGCAAAAGGACGATTTGCAGTGTTAGTTTTGAAGGAAAGTTAGAGGAGAAGGCGCAAGGAAAGAAAGGCAAGGCAAGGCCACTTACAGCGGTGCACAGTTTGCAAGGGTATCGTCTGCTTCCCATACCCATACCCATAGTCGGCGCTCTGGGACCAAAACCCAACGGTCCCAGCATATCGGGACGCATCGAATAGCTCATCATTGCTGGGTTGGTGGGCGGCAACGCTGAAATTCTCGCCCGTCAAACGATTGCACAAAAAACCACCGCAGCCAAATTTATTTTTGGTCCGAAAAAATCGCATAACGGAAAATCGCAATAACTCAGAAGAAACCCTAATTACGTGGCTATAAGGACGTCAACTCTCTACGGGCGCAAAACACTAATGGCAAGCGTTAAGTTGCTGCCAAACTGGTCCCTGTGGCATTGAAGAACTGTTGCCAAAGTTGCATTTGAAAGGCAGCACTACGATCGATTACAGTACTAACGACCATTGGCCAGCCAGCGGGACGGCGAGCCAATCAGCGCGCGGCCCTAATTAGCAGGGTAGGGGAGTGAGTGAGAGTCAGATTCCCACCTGGCAAGGACGTGGAGGGAAGACTGGTGCCGTGTCCCAGTGTCAGACTGTCCATGGCAGTGGGCAGCGTGCCTGGACTGGTCACCGAAGTAACGCCGCCGGGCATAGCGCCGGAGTGGCTGTTGGTGAGGGGTCGGTGTTGGTGATGGGGATGGTGAGCGTGCTCGTTGGGCGTCACCCGTTCTCCACTGCCGCTGCTGTTGCTTCCCCGACCGGACAGGTCTGAAACACTGACAACACTGTCCGTCCACTGTCTATATCTGTCTCTGTCCACTCACTCACCCAAGTACCCAACCAGCAGTGCGGCAGGCAGTTTTTGGTGCCAAATCATTGGCCGCATTTAACAGGCAGACGCGCGTCTACTTACTACTAAATTCTACCACTATACCCGCTGCGGTTTTCCGTTATCATCGGCTGCAGAAAAAGACCGGCAAAAACTAGAGGCCCCAGTTCTTTGGGCAGACACAAAAACTTATCGTTACACAAATAGTCAAGTGGACGTGTACCTACCTGTCGAGTTTGCAGTGTGGTTTGCGTAGGGCAGAGTGCTGTGCAGGTGCTGCGGGTTCACTTGTAGACCCAGACCACCAGTTTGAGGACTGGTCGGGGCGTCGGCCGTAGCCGGTGTGTAAGCGACGTCGGCTGAAAGCGAGCCACGCGTCTGTCATTAATCAACGTCGGCCCATTAACGAGCACCGTAGTACTTTGGCGCGCTTTCGGAGGGCGCATAAAGAGATCATTCGCCGATCAGCCGAGACCGCTCAATCCTAGCCAATCAGAATCGGACAGAAGAACGCCAGGGAAGCCAGCCTTCGATTTAAAGGGAGTCGGTCGGTGGGAGCGGTGCGAGATGCCAGAAAACAAAACGGCGCGTAGTCTGCGGACAGATAAGAAAAGATCTGATGCAGGTAGGTAGGCACCGAGAGCACTGCACGACTGCTGCGACGACGGCCTGGCCGCAGCGCCACTGCAATATACGTGTAAACAAAAAAGAACGCGGCTGTCTCGTCAATTTTAGAATTTTTTCGCAAACAAAACCGGCCTGCGCCACGGTTGCGTCTGCCCCTCGCCTCTCTCTCTTTCTCTCTCTCGCCGGCCGGCCGGCCCGACCTGCTGTAAAACGGCGAGCTGGCTGCTGCTGCCCGTGCGACGACAGCCACTGCTGCGCGCCGCTAAAAAATCCAGCCGGCCCACTTTTTTCGGGACTTTTTCCTACATCGAATTTGCTTTCCAAACCACCGATACCAACGACACCTCTCTCACGGCCGCTAAAAAACACCTGCCGCCTGCCTCAGAACATTTACTGACACGCTCCGCCGATCACCTACCAAACGGCCGTGACTAAATCCCTACAGTCTCATCTACGTACTGTACTCACTTGTTCCACTCACTTAGCTATGCACATCTCTAACACGCAAGACCAGTCGCAACTCTGAAAAACCAACAAAAACAAGTGATTTTGCCTAATCCTGAATAGTATCAGCTCTTACTCTTTCGGTTAGAACGTAGTACATGAAAGCAAGAACGATTTACTCCTTAGACCTGAATTGAATTGATGACGTGAAGTAGTCGAAAAACCTGTCTATTTTCATCTAAAATTGCCTCACTCAAAAGCACAGCAATCAGTTCGGCCGAGATAGGTGGCCCAGAATTGGGTGTCACCGGCAGCAGCAGACTCTGAATTGAGAGAAAGTGAGCCAATTAAGTGTGTGTGTAGTTGTTTTTGTGTGTGGTGCGGTGTAAGAAGAAGGTTTAGCACGTGTGAGCGGGTGCAGACGAAACGAGTTTGGGCAAGAGGAGTGGCGGCAGGGAGCAGAGTAGAGCAGACAGATCGGGCCGGGCAGCAACGTCGAGTGTCTGATTTCAACTAAGTTCCTGCTGCCTCCGGTTCTGACAGCCGTTTTTAGGACGCAACTAACACTGAACGCGCTCGTTTTTCGCTGCCAACAAAACACTCTCAACTAAGTAACGCTATTTTTTAGGCCGAAAGGTCAACTCGCCGATCCCCGCCTTCAACACATTACTGACACCTCAAAAACAGGCCACGCTGCCAGCACCGACCGACCCGCACGTACTAATTGCAAATAAATAAACAACTGACAATATTACAGTAACCGCCGCCTCTGGTGCGTTGTAATTACTCAAGGACAATGGCAATCATACGTACGAACGGCAACCCCAATGCGACACTTCCGTCCCAAAATGTGAATTCTTAATGGAAAACAAAAAAGTCGACACTATGCAGAAAATTCGAATATTTCGAACGTTCACACAGCTCATTTAGGAAAAAAATTGTTCTTATGTGGGATTTGTTCCTTTTCAGGTTACTAGTTGAATTTTTAATCTAGATGGCTGATATTTTAAAACAGTATCATTTTTAGATTCCAACATTATTGGAACAGATTACGCATACAGGATAATGAATTTGCCAAAGTTGCGTTATTTTAGGTGAAAACACAACAGACGCTTCCAGGTGCTTTGTAAATTTACTTTTTTGTCATCGTCCCGCACTCCTGCCTACGTACATACATACAAACACATGCTTGGTGGCAATTTCATCGATGGTCACTGATGGCGACAAACGTCCCTGTTCTCTATGGATACACGACACTTGGCCTATGCTAACTAATAACTATAATCGTCGTAGTTGTAACTGCGTGCGAACACACCAAAAAACTACAAGTAACGTACAAAGCATAGGCAATTTTTGCTCAAAGCAGCGCAAAGGGGGCTGAGTTTTGTTTGCTTCCTTAAAAAATCGGAATTTTCGCTACAACACCCTAAACCTATTCAATCAACCGTAACCCCTCAGCACCTGAGCATTGAAAATTGAACCCACTCGCCCGAAATGCTAGAAAATGTCTTTAGTAGCGTACACACTAGAGAAACTTTGGACATCTTTCTGCACAAAAACGGTTAAAAACACAAAGCACAGTTCAACTTTTCACTTTCCAATCCATGCATGGCTATGCGGCTAGGACGAGGGGCAGGGAGCTACCAAACGTTAAGGCCGATTTATACCTCTGCCAGTCGGATGGCACTGGCTCTTTTTCACGCCGCTCTACCTCACGATGCACTGGCAATCTATTACGCAAAAATCTAAATGAGAGCGGCGTTATAAAGTGCAATCGGACTGGCAGAAGTGTAAAGCCACCTTACAGACAGGAAGCTAGGTAGGAAGCGATCAGTGACTTCAACTCAATTAACACAATTTTGGGAGCCACGAAACCGGCACTAAAAACCTTACAAAATCAATGAAAGTCAAATTTAAAAAATGAACAGTCTCCGAAAATTCAGGTGAAGAATGCAGCTATGTAGCGATTCATTCAATTCCTTCCTACTGATATTTTCCCTTTTTCTTTCAGTCACCAATTCAAATTTGGTGGCAAAATTTATAAGTTCAAGCCAATATTATATTTTCAGGTGAAATAAATGCAACCCCCAGTAAGGCTGACGCGTAACTTCTATTTTCTAGCGATTATTGAAACCTCAGATGCAGTCTAGTGGCACAGTAGTGCCTCTCGGTTATGTATGACTGGGCCCTCCGAAAGCGTGTCCGACTACGGTATATAAGAAATAAACTTACGCATTGTTCTTGCGAGCTGTACGTGATTGGGTTCGACAGTGAGGTTCATATTTTCAGCGAGCCGCTGCGGACCGCACACCTGCAACATACCGTAGTACTGTAGCCTGCATTTTATTATCTGCACACTGACACTGGGCGACATTACTGTAAAAAGTTGCAAGAAGAAAGCGCATAAGTTTGACGCCCCCGCCAAACAGACCCCGATCAAAGAATGACAGAAAAAGCAATCCAGTGCGCAAAGACCGACCTGCAAAGTGATTGATTTACGCAGGCTACCGAGATCGCAAAAAAGTCTCGTCCGGATTTGCCCACTTGCAACATCTATCAACCAACTGTTGCAAAGTCGGTCGGAGATTATCCACGTACCAGTCCGGCAGTGTACTGTAGCGGAGGTGAGACAAATCTACCTATACAGGCCGCAAACCGGACAAGGACAAAGTAGCAGTAGCAGAGGCTCATCGTGGTGAGCATAACGGTTAGCCGGACAATGGAGCTGCGGCGTGTCCGGCAATTTGAGGTAATTCTGCGCCGGCAACCAGCCCCCGACGGAGCCTTGTGCCGATCTTTCACACAGCTGCTCATCGTGCAAGTTCGACGAGCCAAAAACATTGATGACTTGTGAGAGGCCACAACCGCTAGCAGATCAACGCCTGCCTATTGTGAGTGGAAGGCACCGAAACGACTTAATTGGAGGAAAGCCAAGGCCAAAAACTCGCTTAGTGTCCAGGTTTTTGGCGCCAAGAAAACCGCCTAAGCAAGAAACGCATCCCAACAACAATAGCGCCCGGCTCCCTCGCCTGTACGTAGCTAATGCCTACCTCTGACGGCCAGTACATGGTCGGGAGTACGGTAGCGAGGCCGCTTCGGCAGGGTCGCGCAGGTTGTCAGCTCTGACGACAATTAACCGGCGTATAAGTGGGCCAGCAAAAATGTCGAATATTCGTTTTGGAGAGGTTTTTGCGCGATTTAAAGCCAACCGCCCTATGCATACAAATACATTGCAACGATCGGGGATTAGGAAGGCAAAATCTCTATTAATAATTAGCCACCATAATGTTGCCCCGGCTACTAACCACCAACTGGCGGCGAGTCCCCTGATTTATTGTAGCCGTCCACCTACCTACCGTATTCCTTTAACGACCCAGATTGTCGTTAGGAACGGAGTCACCATTAATTGTCAGCTTGTTGCACCTACCGTAGCAGCAGCTTTTTAGAAAGTGCACCGTCGTTAAACAAGCGACAATTAATTTCAAGCCAGTAGAGAGGCGACTGAACGGCCGACCGAGCGTCAACGATTTATATCGAGCAGGATGGGTGGTCCTAACAGACGACTGGCACCAAAAAAGATACCAAATTAGGACTTTTTCTATGAAAATCAGCGGTGCAATAAAGGGCTTATGGAAATTGAAAAAATCAAATAACATACACGTGACGAGCTCAATTGACGATCTGCTAATCAACTTGTCTGGCCGGACCAAACTCTTCAATGCACATTAAACATTTTGATGGCGATGAGTCTTGGGTGGCACCGCCAGATCGCCTCAGCTCAAATTAGCTTTCGCAGCCGATGATGAATAACTGCGCTTAGCTTACGGTAATAAACCAGAGCTAACGGCTACAACACTTGTGTGCCAACTGCATTCTTGTCTAATTTATTCGGCCCCTGCCCCAACTATGTTCCTGCAGAAAATACGCTCTTTTTCGGTAGACCGACTTGGCAAAAAATTTAATGCACACACACATACAAGCGCCGGCGATGCCCTAAGAAAGTTGGCCAAGAAATTAGTCTGCGCCCGAAAAACTGGTTCTATTAATGACTACCGTACGCCACTACTCACTACACACAGGTGCATGTACAGGGATTTGCTTCAGTTCCGGACCACTTTTACATCGCCGCACTGGCCCTTATCAGACTGACTGACTGACCGCCCCCTCACAGCTATCTGTGTGTGGATGCAAGTCAGTTACCTATCTGCTCTGCTCAATTCACTTCACTACTGTCCTTTCAGATTTTCGGTTGAATGGCTGCGCTGCGTTAGAGATCAGGAAGGTGCTGAGCAGATACGCATGGGCAGGGGTAAAAAGAGCGATTTTGGGCACAGATCAACGGTTTGACATGTCTAACCTAAGCCAATAATTTATCTCGATTTCAACTTTCCGTTAAACCCTGTCAAAACACTAGTTTCATTTGGCACTCACCAGTGGCGAACCTAGGATTTTTGCGAAGTAAAATGTTTCTTAGGCGTGATTGGGACTCTGTCCAACGGCCAGAAAATTTGGGAAAATCAGCCTTCAAACCGCATTCATAAACCATTCTGATTTAGTAGAAAATATTTAGGTTTCTATAATTTTCGGCAGATTTTTTCTACCCTCCTCAAGTGGAAAACGGGATGTACCCCACCACTACACTGCCGATTTTCACCAGTCAAGTTCTGCCTTGCTGGAAAAGAGGACCAGTTGACTGAAAGACGACCAAATACCAATGTCCCAAACGCAGATTTTGGTCAGAAAATGGATACGGATGAGAACACCGAATTGTTTGTTTTCGGCGTATTTTCGTGCAAAATGCAAAAAAGCTCATAATATATGCCTAAAGCTGTACTTGTTCCATCGTGTTATGTGCGAACATTGCATTGAAAAAAGAGAAAATATATTTACGACAATTTAACAAATCAAAGAAACATGAGCATTACAGACATTAAATAAAAAATTGACGTATAAAAAATCAAATATTGATGGTTCAGGTAGGTCTTGACTTTTAACAAACAGTGTCGCTAGTCTGTGCCATTCTTACAAGTATGAGTAGAATCATTAATTTTATGCTTAACATAAATTTCGGTTAAATGTATATCTAAAAAATTGCCACTGTACTGTAAACGGTCCTTCAATAGGTTGTGATAGATAATGCTGCAAACGGCGGGCAATGGACCATTCCAAACAGCTCGTCGGTTCAAAAGCGTCATTTGAAAAGAAACAAGACAGTCAGAAATTGCGTATTTTGCTTGCTTTAATTCAACGCCGCCAATCTTCAAGCAGCAGTGCGAAAAGAAGATATCCAGAGTCAAACAGACGGCGGAAGAGAGAGAGAGAGGGAGATAGCAACTTGCGAGAGGCAGACAAACAAGCTGCCAGTTAGCTGGCTGGACGTGCGGCCGATGAGACAAAAAGAGGAGCTCTTTGTTTCGGAGGAGTTGGTTTGGTCAAGTTTTTGCGGCTGCGTTTTTGCGTGTGAAAAGGGCCAAAGAACGTCTGTCGGACAATTAGTGGTGGCGACGGGCAAAGGCCACCCACAGTGGCGAGGGCGCGCGTCGGCCGTGTCCTCGCCGGCGGAAATTGCATTTGATCGCTCATTTTGCAATTTAGTCAGCCAACTCAAAAAATCATTACAAGCTGCTAAAGCAACATCCATAACCGGCCACCCGCAACTTTGCGCCTGCCCAAAAAAGCCCAACCGTCGTCCGGGAAACATTTGCGCTGTCATTGACGGCGCTTTTTGCTCATTTTTTGCAATAAAGCCTACATCAAGCCATCAAAAATGAATTAAAATTGCATGCAACTAAATGGACAACCTTTGTGCACGCCCGGCGCAGCGCGGCCGTCTACAGTTGCATTATAAAGCGACATTTTATAACAAAGCTTCTACGGGAACGGCCATTCTGATCAATTACTACTAAAAACTGCATATACGGCAAAAAAGCCCGGCACTCTTGTATGGCGAATAATTGACTGGGACGTTATTATCTGGGGCTCAAATGCCAACTAATTAAAGGCGAATATGCATATTATTAGCTCGATTCTTACTTGGTGAAGCACGTGCCGGCCACTTGCAAGTCTCTGTCACACTCATTCCATTAACTTGGGTCGTAGCACCGGGGCAGTTCACTGACGATCTGAAACAATACGGAGCACCGTAATTGACTGCATTACTGTTTTTTTCTAGAAACAAGACGCGGGGACAGGTGGTCGAGAAGCAAAAAGCAACTGCGAGAGGAGGAGGAGGAGGAGGTCAAGGCTTTTCCAGCCTAATAGAAAACCTAGCCGAGCCGACCGCCCCCTGGAGTCGTCAAAACAACTGGCGTCGCAGATGAAAAAACATCTAGGTTTCAGTCAAAAACGACCTGAGCGCCGGGTCACACATGGGCGTTATGAAAATAACCTTGATCGTAAAAACGTCTGTCTGGCAAAAATGCCTGCCCTCTCACGGCTGGCTGCAGCTCAGCGCCAATGGGCCCCAAAATGTTGGGCGGCCGCCGTCGAGCCCCTGTCAAAACCACACGCACACACAAAACAGACAGTATATGCGCGGCGTCAAGAACTGCCCGGCCCAGCCATTTTTGCCTGCAACGCCTCAACAGCTTTACGTTGGGCCGGACGGGGCGTCGAGCCGGCGGTTCGCTGGCTTTTTGCGCCGAGAAGGCCCAGCTGTGCGTCTGTACGGTACGCGATCCGCTTTTTCTGCCGACGCTTCGCTGGCCGATAGCCGGCCGGTCGGAGCAGTCGCATTCGACTGAGTCAAATAATAATTGCGCTAAAAACTGGAACTGGGTCGACCAAAAACGCAGATCGGTGTACTTTCTCGCAGAATAGCAGTCATTCAACAAGACACAAACGAAAGGGACGTCTATTGGGACTCGATTTCTCAGATGCCCTGCTCTGAGACAGAGCCAACTGCATGGCAAATGGCGTGTCGGAAGCTTAGAAGTCGCTAGCATGGGAATGCAGTGCAGAGCGCACTACGGTAATGCAGTCCTGTCACGGCCATTCAGTGGTGTTCTTTTTGCGCGGCCCTTTCAACGGGCAAGTGACAAAAACGGACCTAATACTGGGAGCGTACGCACTATATGAGTACTACCGGACAAAAAGCACTATTTGGTAGAAAAAGCCTGCCAAAAACTTGCGAAGCGCTCACTGAAAAAGTGGTAAAAAATTGGGCATTCTATAGGAGAGGAGCACCGCAAGACCGGTCCTCAGTTAACCAGAGTACGTGCGGCAGGCGTTTTTGCAGAGCTTTTTGTGTAGCGCCAGACGGGAAAAAGCACGCCAAGGCCGTCCAAAAAACTACTATTTCATTTTTTGAGCGGCCGTCGCAGCACTAGAAGACAGCCCCGACGAGACAGGCCGTCAAAAATACCTGCAGCGCTTGGGGAGCAAGAAGGCGCAACAACTGGTCGTTGCTGCAGCTCCCGAGGGCTCAAAAAACACCTGACCGAAAGGCTGAGATAGCGTCGTCCACTGCAACCAATGATGCCGGAGTGCAAAACCGGCCGGGCCCGGGCTGCAGCGCCATGTCGATGTATCTCTCTTATAACAAAGTGGGACGGAGCCCGCGTTTTTGAAAGGAGACTCCAGGCTGCGCGAAAAACCGCTGACAGCTGTTTTTTAAAATGGCGCAACAGTTTCACGTGCGAGCCCGTTAAAAAATGACCGTCTGGGCATAAAGTGAAGTGCAGTTTCACAGTTATCGCCGTCTAGCTCCGTTATCGTTTGCAGCCGCTACCGTACCGCGCAATTCACCTGACTGACAGTCCAGAGACTTGCGAGACGCGGCCTAAACAACTGCGGAAAGGCGTGGCCCGAGCCAGTCAAAAAACAATAGGATGATTTGAGTCGGCAATTAACGGTGCGCCAATGCCTTGTTCAGGGACATGCGAAGGCCGGAGGAAAAAGTGGAAGCAAAAGGCGCCTGCAAACAAATCATTGACGATTGTTCTCGGCAGAAACAGATTTACACCCGGCAATTAAGTGCCGTTTCATAAGCACAGGGCCAGACAGACTCTCAAAAACCTTCGTCTGTCTTCTGGCCAGCCACCCACCCACCCACCTACGGTCCCGGAATGCGAGCCAGGAGTGGCTCTTGAATCAACTAGCTAAATCATGGCACCACTCTAATTCTGGCCTCGTAAACTCTACTCATTCAGTGCAGCGACAGCTTCAGCCGTCTGGGAGACGACTCAACTGCGGTTAAAGGGTTTTACGGAAAACCTGAGCGAGAACCGCTTTTTACGGTCAGATCGCTCGTCTTTAATTTGGAGAAAAACTTGTCAAAATTGACCCAATCGCATTTTTGTGCGTCTGTGCGTCGCGCATGCAACAATCAGTCAGCCAAGTGCGTGCGCGCAAAAAGCACAGGCGGCAACAAGTTGTATGGGTCAAAAAAGCAGAGCTAATCAAATCTTTGCTGCGAGAACAGGTGCGCCAGTTGCATGCAAGAACCTGTCGTCGGAAAGATGATAAAAATGCGCTCGAGTGATTGGCTGGCACGCATACGCACAGTTTCTTATCGTTGGGGCCGAACGCAAAATGCCTTCTTTGCAAACAATGCCCCCACCCCTCCCTGGTGCCTGGAAGCACCCGGCGCTGGGCCCCATTGTATACGGTAGGTCCCAGCGGCCCGCTCATTGGCTGTAATTACCGGAAACACGCGGGCACGGGTCGCGCAATATTGTGCGCGCGCAACAATGGTACCGTATTTTTGGAAACATCTTGCGCACAGATATGCGCTCAAAAAGTCGGTTCAACGCAATGGTGGAGGTATTTTTAGTCGTGGCCAGCAGAAAAACGGTCCCGATAAGCGCCCAAAATCGCCAACGAGACAAGGCCGAAGGTTAAGCAAGTTACAGTGCAGCAGCTAATCTCCGATGACTTTTTGCACACACTTTTTTGCTGCCCTAAAACCGACGCCGTTTTCAAACAAGCTGAGACGGTTTTCTATACTGGGTAAACACCGAATAAAGTTCATGTACATGCTTTTTGCGCGTGGCACGCACTGCTGCGCGCTGCAAGAAACGCTGAAAGATGTGTCGCAGACCGGCTACAAATCCTTTGAACTGCCTACTCATTTCAAGAAAAACTTCGGCTCATCAATCTTGGGCCGCAAAGGGACCGCTCGGTCGGCTGGCCGTTTACGTCACTCAAAGCAAAAGGTGTGCACTGAGCAGCGTCTAATCAAGCGGGTCAGAGGTTGTGCAGTGGTCAGTCTGTCTCAGACGTACGTAGACTGTGTACGCGTGTTAACCGGCAACATAAATCAGCCAGGGCGGTAACTAGCCATAGATTTAAGCGGCCGGCCGTCCGTTCGGGGCAGCCGGGCCGCGTGTGAGGTCTGGGATGGCGGTGGCAGAATGGGCCAGAAAAAATCCAATGTGTATCGATTGGGGCTGCCGTTGGGTGTGGCGAAAAAAGCGGCCCCACAGCATCGGCACGGCTTTTTGTGGCGCTTTTTGAGCACGTCTGTGACGCCACAGGTAGAGGCGGCTGGCGGCAATTCAAACGCGAGCAGACACACTCATAAATAGGTTCATTAACTAGCAGACAACACGTCAGCGACGGCGAACGGCCAATAAAAAACTAGACAAAACGACCGGCTCCAATAGCCCGAGCACTCACTTGTGGAAGACCGAGTGAGGGGAGGAACGGCGGCCGAAAGCAACGGTGGGCCGGGTCGGACGGCCAGTTGCAGCTGTCAGATGGCACTTTTTCAGGCGAACAAAAAACAGCTGAACAGCATAAAAACTGCGCGAACGGCGCACTAAGCGACGACTATGAAATCAAGCAGCCGGCTGCCTGCCTCTGTCCTATCGATCGAACTCTGTCTGTCTGCTGTCTCGGACTCTCGGCAGCGGCCCAAAAACTAATTTCGCCCTAATGAAAGCAAATTCCGAGCAATTAGTTACAGAAGGTGCATCTGCCCTGCGGCCAACTCACCGGCGTTGCGCTCTGCAGCACAAAAACCAGTCAATACGGCTAAACATTGCCATGTTTTATGCAGCTCGTAGTAAACGAGCGTAGAAACGGCAGGATATCGAACAAGCTGGCGGAGGAAGTCAAAAACTACCTGGGCGCGCAAGAACTGTGTACACACGAGAGCTGTCGACTTAGACCGGGCAGCAAAAAGCAGGGTTGCTGCGTCCAGCTGCACCAGAGATACAAGTCGCTCTCTGCGGCCGGCCACTGCCGGACCTCGTTGAATAATGTATGACGAGCGGCGATTTTTTGGACGCTGAGTAATGGCCGAATCGTGGGACAGAATTGGCGGCCGAGCTGATCGTACCTGGGGTCGACAAGCCCTTTTTGCCAGCCGGAAAAAGCTCCAGTCTCTGCACTGTTTGCGCAGCGGTTTTTGCAGGCCAGTCTTTTTTCGCAGCACACGACAGGCTTCTTGTGCTAGAGAGCAGGCAGAAGTTATCTGGTGGCACCAACTTGTTGAGCTTTAGTGTGTCGGTGTGCTTGCGGGCGCGCACAAAACGGCCGGAGGGGTGCGCGCGCCAGATTATATTTTTGACTGCTGTTTAGATTGGTTGTTTTTTAAACGGCACAACTCTCGGCCCAGCACAGCAACTGCGCAGACGAAACCATATTATGTAATGTCTGGCTCGTCTGCACCATCGCTGTCACCCCACGCGCCTCGCACACGCTCGCGTCTGTCTGTCAGTCTGACAAGTTTTTACCAGCTCTCTCTTTTTGCCAGCTTTCTTACCAACAATCTGACCAGTTTTTGGCACGTCAAAAACAGGGGACGGCCGAAAATTAGCAGTTTTTCGAAGCGCGCGCAGACCTTGACACAGAGAGAGAAGCAACTGAGCGACTGGCAGCGCAAAAACGTGGGAAAAGGCGCTCATTGAGATGACCGATGACAGAAGAACTCGAAACAATGCCAAAAACTTACCGTACTGTCGCAGTCGACAGCGGCGGCGCTTTCCTTGTCTGGTGCCAATGCAGACCAGGCGTCGCCTCTGCTCGGCCGGCCAGTTCGGGTGCACCAATCGGCGAAGACGATCACACGCGCCGGCGAACGCCAGGCATCGGAGTTGAGCGTAAAAAATGTCTGTGCCATATCATAAATTCGCCTATCGCAAGCCACATATAATGTCATATTTGACCCGATTTCCAATGTATGCCCGGTGATTGTGCGACGACTTTTTTCACACCTCTAACAACCGAGCGTGCTACTGTACCACCGAAAGCCTTTGTGTGCCAGCCACTTTCACTGGCATGCGACGAGCCAAATCGTTTGACACGAACGCAACCAGACCCCATTTCCTAGGGAGCATTTACAGTAACCCTGCCGGGCTCAGACACAATACATTGCCTACTCGACAGGTATTAGTTAGTGATGGCAACAGAAAATGTACACAGAATTGTGTACATGAAAATATTTACTTTCCTTCCAAACTGCTTCGGGTCAAACAGAAATTGTTTGGACTACGCAAACCTGTGATCTATGGTGTGCCTACATACCTACATAGACACCTACCAGCAGCGCACCGTCCGCAAAAATCAGATGTTCCCAATCTCAACACAAAACTTGTGGGCCTGGCTCTACCAGCATGCATACGCACGTCACCTACAAACGTAGATGATTCAGTGAATTAATTTAAGGAACGGTTTTTAAATTGCTTGTCAGCACATGCAAATCGCCGCCCCTACGCTCAGAGGAGCAGGTGGCTACGTAACGAGCAGGAAGTAATGTTACTGAAATGCTCTTGCTGCATTAATAACTGCGCAGAAGCGTGGGCCATTGCCTGGTGGTTGGACTTGTTGATCTTGCTGCCACGTGCTACAAAAAGCCCCGCTGACTAAGCGATCGCTTGAGCCGACCGAAAACACTGATTCACTTCTTCAAACGCCAGAAACAAGTCAAAGTTGGAACTTTGCACTATTATTTTGGACCCAACCTATGAGGATGGCCGCAGCATTGCAGCAGTTGTATGCGATTTGGGCCCAGATCGACTCCACAGTGCATCGTTTGTTGTCGGACCAAAGCGACACTTTTCTTGGCAAGCTGTTGCTCGACCTGGAGCGTAGAACAAAGATCAAGCGAGAATACGTTGTATATGCCGCAACAAGCTTACTCTCCCTTTATCTGGTGGTCGGATACTTCGCTCAAATTCTTTGCAACGGCATCGGCTTGCTCTATCCGGCCTATCAGTCGTTCAGAGCTATCCGCACGATGCAGAAAGATGATGACACGCAATGGCTAACCTACTGGACTGTGTATGCTGCATTCAGGTACAGTGCATGCTTGCATGCAAGGTTTCATCGATTTACCCAATATGTTGGTGTACGTACAGTACATAGCCAGTATATACAGATAAAGGGGCTGAGCTGAAAAATTGGGAACTGTAGTCGGCGGCGAAGGCCCGAAATTAAATTTTCCGTGAACAATAGATTGACAGCTTTTAACAAAATACTCTGTACCATGTATACAGACGACTCTATTTTAGTTTGGTTGACTTCGCAAGCGAAAAAGTGCTGAGCTGGTGCCCGTTTTACTACCTAGTGAAATGCGCTTTCTTGCTCTATCTGGCCGTGCCGCATACAAAAGGTGCCGAGAAAATCTACAGCCACATCCTCGAACCGTTCTTTCTGAAACACGAAGAAGCCATTTTCGGAATAATACGCCCAACTAACACCACCCAGAACCGTGCAACAGACGACCGAGCGCTTTGTGAAGGGGAACACGAACATTTCTAAGATTTTCTTTTCAAAATCTTTGTACCATTTAATTATTGCACTAGATCGCAAACAAAACGAACCAACAAAAAAGCTAATGAAACAAAATAAAAGCCAACTCAACAAGAAGAACTTCGACTCTTTCTCTCTAGGCAAGACACTCAGCGATTTTGATTGGTCAGGCTAGCGAACGGCATTGTTTGCTGCTGATTCTGATTGGTATCTGCAGAAAATACGGTAGTAGTGGTACAACGTTTGCAACAGCAACTTGCTGAACACCACATGGCATGTATGTATTATACGTAAAATTGTTGATTTTAGTGAAATCACATCACAATCCTCCGAACCATACATGGGCAAAGGGGTGCTGATGGGGTTGACCCATACATGGGCCGGAAAAATCCGGAGGGGGGGGGTGGGGGGGTTGAGACCTCGGGGGGGGGGGGGGGCCGAAAAAAGGCCAAAAAACGCCAAATTTTCCTTAAATAAGCGAAAATTTCCACCCACCGGGAGAGGGGGTGGGTGGGGGTGGGGGGGTATGGCCGGCCGAGGGGGTATGGCCGACCGCCCCCCCCATCATGTATGGGTTGACCCCCCATCAGACTCTGACCAGCTACCCCAATCAGGCCGTCGCTACCCCCATGAAGATTTTTTGCAAGAATTTTGTATAGAAAATTGTGGTAAAATAATGCTTAGATTAGGTGCAAATGAGCACAGAATAGCTTATTTTAACCTATTTTAACGAAAAACAGGAAAAAAACCTTGATTTTAGCAAAAAAAACTGAACTTTTGGCTTACCATCTCCTCACCCTCAGCCTACCCCCTCAGCTCCCCATCAGCAATTGAAACTTCTACCCTCATCAGCTGAAAAGCTAGCCCATGTCTGTTCCGAACTGGATGGAATAAACAGGATCACAGTATTCTCTTGCTGAGGTCTCTGACCGACCGCCGCCCCTCTGCTACTGCCCCAGTCACCCAAACTACAGGTGGGCCGGAACACCCTCAGCTGATTCATGGGTTCCTGGCCCCGACGGCCTGGCGAATTTCCGGTACCTCCTCAGAACAGAAGGCGTTTCTCCAGTCCAGTTTGTCTCTAGCACCGTTAAACAGTAGCTCGGCCTACCGAAAGTAGCATCGCTGGTGCCCTGAACGACACCACAATCCCACTCCACCAACTATCGCGCAGTTTGTAAACTTTCTAGCATCCGTCTACCTCTCTGGTGTGCAATACGCCGCCATCAATTACCACTTGCTCCGCATTGTCCTCGCTTCCGTTACCTTTCTCAACTATTTAAGTCTTTCGGCTTCCATCCTTTCCGTCTCTCGCTTCATGCCTGGGCGTCTTCCACCAGCGTCTTGCCTGGGCTTCTTGCCTGGGCGTCCTACGTACTGCTACCACTTAAAGTGCATGCTATACTCATCTCAAGTAGGGAATACGGTTTTCATTAATTACAGTACACTGTACATGACCAAAACTCGGAAAACAAACTCAAAGACACCAATGCGTTCTGGATACCGGCAAAATTTAGAGAGTCAAACATGGACGATGTACAGGACAACAACACTACTACTGTAAAGTAAGGAAGGACACTATGTCTTGTATGCGTCTGAACGGCATGATGACAGTAACGAAGTGAAGATGCGTGTCAGCGAGCTCGCAATCTTACGACCAAAGCCCAACTATTCCCACCTAGGCCATTGCAGATGCCTAACTTATCAAGAACGGTTCCCTTGAATCAGCAAAAATTGATTGAGTTAACTCTCTAGAGATCATTTGTAAAAGGTGTACTGTAGATCTCAGAACGGTTTAGAGGTCAAACGAAAAATAGGCTTTTTAAATTAACGATAAAAATCGTCCGACTGCGAAAGACAAATCCAAATTGCTAAACAATGTACGTACCCTGCGGTGATTAGACATTTGTTATTTTGCATGCCAGAAGTGCACTCACTGAATTTAACCGTGAAAAGCTTATACTATGTATACGTAGCTGG
Source organism: Sabatieria punctata (assembly GCA_030248155.1). NCBI lineage: Eukaryota > Metazoa > Nematoda > Chromadorea > Araeolaimida > Comesomatidae > Sabatieria > Sabatieria punctata. The sequence continues at coordinate 52,535 of JASANB010006917.1, forward strand.
CCAAAGAAAAAGGAAACCGCGCTGTACCCCACTGATTCCTTCTGGGGTCACGAAATGGACATGTTGGTCTGATCGTAGGGTCGCACAGGCCCCAACCTATATCGGATCGATTCCATGGCGTTTAAGATTTGCAGTAAATGCTCCATAATACGTACGTATGTACAATGTAAGTGTACCTGTAGCAGCGGCAGCGGGAGTTCTGGTGGCGCCTTTGTTGACGGTTGGACTGTTGCGCGGCCACTGGAAGCCACTGGATCTGCGAGCGTCTAAACCAAGCATTCGAGGAGTTGTCACTTCGCTGACCGCTGACGGACTGCAGTCAGACGGACGTCCGCACATGTTCAGACTGTTCAACACTACCTAGAACACAGTGTATGCATCTGCCACGCAAACAGAAAGAGACAGTAATTCAAGAAGCTCAAATACTATGTGTTATTTATTAATTTTGAGCCCCAATTTTTAGGTCTCAGTTACGATTTAAAGGCTAGGAACCGATAGCGAAATTTCCGAGCACACTGAAAGTTGGCGATTTTTCCAGGTTTTGGACATTCAAAGTAAATTATCTCAAAAACCTACCTCTCAAATCCTGAATATTTTATACCAAAATGTAGGTCTTGAATAGCGCTACGAAATTCTAAAATAAAAAAGTGCATCTAGGGGGGTTCCAGTCGAGCTGGGGGGCTCCAAAGGGGGGCGAAACAAATTTTTTTCATCGAATACAATTTTGGACTAAAGATTCTTAATCTACTTGAAAAGTTACCTAAAAGCCCCAATTTTTAAGTCACAACCCTTGTCAGTAAGAAAGAAATTCAAGTTGGAAATTTTCGTCCCATAGTTAAGGAAGCCGATTTTCGCGGGCTTATATCTCGAGCGTGGAGCGTCGAATTGGGAATTCCTCAGCAGCAGTTGAATAACTCATCAAGAAGTATTAGTGTACCAACTTACAGCCCTCTACGCCAAACTTTCAATGTTGGGTCTGAATACCAAGACTCGATCGAATCGGACACTGACTCTTAAATTTGGTTACCATAGTCAGACGATTACCTATCAATTGGTCGCGGTCGATTGGTCCCCATTCGATTAGTCGCGATCGATTGGTCGCCACTTCAATGGGTCGCGAACTTAATTGGTCGCCAGTTTAACTGGTCGCCGGTTTGATTGGTCGCCATTTGATTGGTCGCCTATTTAACTGGTCGCGCCATTCGATTGGTCGCTGCTTTATGTACGAGTTGGTATGATATGCGCCATGCCAGATCGTAGCTGGTTAGCAAGATATGGTTCTGTTAATAAATGGCGTCATCAGTTAGGGCTAGGGGTAGGGGGTTTGCCAATGATGACAACCGATGTCAAGTTTCACAAGAATTGTGATAGATTAGTTGATTTTCTTAAAAATAGCGAAAAAATCTTCTAAAAACAAACAGTTCAAAATACGGGCAAATAACTAGACGAATCTAAAAACTATTGTCCCAAAACTTGCTCATTTGAATGGAGGCATTTTTGCAAATTCGGGGGGTTGGAAAACAGTGACGTCATTTTTTCTATTTGAGAGGGGGTTGGAAAATGATGACAACCAATGGCAAGGGGGAGGGGGTAGAAAAACGGCCAAAAATCGATTACGTCATTTTTGCACGGCCCCTATTCACTGAAAACTAGGTAATTTCAGCAAAATGCCACTCCGTTTTTTTCCGAAAACTCTTTGTAACTTTTTCTGCAAAGGCCAAGGCCCTGCCAAAGCTGTTTTACGAGGAGTTAGGCATGAGTTGGCCAAACAAAATGAGCGAATTAAAATGTGCTCTTTACGGGAGGCGGGGCTGTTCTACATGTATATACTTACTATAACGTGCTCGTTCACGCGCAGCAGCACGCGCTCGCACGCAGTTGAAGGTCTGGCCACGGCCTCACAGGAAGCCACTTCCACATAATTTGAGTGTCCTGCTGCACTTATCTTGTCTTGCGTGTGAAGTATAAGCGTTGACCGCTTGAAACTCCAAGTTCGGTAATCAAAATCGAACAGTTTTATGCGCTAATTCCACCAAATAAATTGTGGCGAAAAAACCTACGCTAAAACAGGCCTTCTTCTCTAAAACTACAAATAAGTGCTGGCTATTAGATTTTGTAGCGTTCTTAGGCTGGTGTATTGGTGCACCAGTTTTTGTTAGAAGTTTTAAAATTACAAAGAAAGTGGCGACCAGTGGAATGACGACCAATTAAATAGGCGACCAATCAAACGGCGACCAATTAAGCCGGCGACCAGTTGAACTGGCGACCAATTAAGCCCGCGACCAATTCAAATGGCGACCAATCAATCGCGACCAGTCAAACGGCGACCAATCGATGGCGACCAATTGAACGTAAACCAGTCAGACACCTAACGCCATTTTTGGTAACTGTACTCAGGGTAGCACCCTTCTCGCTAGCCTACCCTACTGTACTCTTGGTCATGGGTGCGATGCTGGCACCATATGGTACCTTTAGATGGGTCGCGGGCGCTCTAAGGCTGCCCGCCCACTTACGCAGACATGGGCTAGCATCTCGGCTAAAGGGGTGGTAAATTTTCAATTCCTGAGGGGGGCTGATGGGAGGTACTGTAGCGGGGACTGATGGGGACAGAGGGGAGGGTAAGCATAGAAAAGTCCGATTATTTTTACAAAAACGGTTTTTTGGCGTATTTTCGTTAACATAAGCTATTCTGCTATTTTGAGCTCATTTAGGCCATGCATGTAACAGGGCATCCGCCGAAGGGGGAAGGGGGTTGGGGTGTCTGACGCCGGCCGGGGCGGGTTTGAGCCGAAATTTTAGGGAAAAGGTTGGGCACTAAAAAAACGCTCGAAAATGGTAAAAAATCGCAATTTTTCGGCTGAAAATCGTAAAAAATCGTTAATTTTGGCTCAAATATTACTAAAAAGTGCCATTTTACAGGCGATTTTAGCAATTTTTTACTGTCTGAAATTCTAACAAATCCCAAAAATTTGCTCAGAAAATTACTTGCCAGAAAAATCGGAGGGGGGGGGTCAGAAAAATCGCTTGGGGGCGGTCTGGCCTAAGTCGGGTAGGGGCGCAGACCCCCTGGAATCCTGTTACTTTACCCCTCGGTCGAAATGCTACCCCATGTCTGACTGTAGGAACCTACTGGGGAGTTTCGTTGATTAGGAGAATCGGACATCCTTTGCAGATTACCAAATGGGGACGCATTCGAAGTAGTAGCGAATTGATCACCGAATCCTATAAGTACAGCAGAAGGGCTATAAACTATTACAGTCAGGCACTAAACGCCGTTTATGGTACCAGTACCTACGTAGGCACCACGGTACCCTCACGTTCGCGGCCTGTAGCCACAGTAGGCCGAATGTGGCGGTACCATATTGTTCCAGTAGCCTAGGTACCGGTACATATTTGGTGTCGGTGCCATAAACGGCGTTAAGTGCCTGACTGTATTAGCTAACTCAATATGCTACCGGCTACCGGAAGCTAAACGGTAGACCAACTTGAATATAAAGTTGGCTGCCTAGCGTTAAACAAAGAACGAATCGTACCGCCGCTTCCCAGCAGCAATGCAGCCGGCGATTTGCGCTGTTGCGCGGACTGCAGACCAGCCGGAGACTTGGAGCGACCGCTAAAACAGCAAACCCTATTCTCCTAAAAGCGTGACAAATACTGACGGCGTTGTTCTTTCCAACTGTTTCACTTGATTTTGAAGTGCATGATTCTGAGTCTGAATCAAACGGAGTTGCTCTTTGAGACTTTTGTTCTGCCTGCAACATACAGTAGATAGACACGTCTGGTTGCTCCAGCCACAGAGAGAAGTGTATCGTATGCAAATTACTCTCTTAATTGAGCCGCTTCTTTCAAGCTTTGCTGCATTTTAGAGATCATTCTACTGCCATGTTGTATCTGAAAATAATAATCGTTCCCTTCCAAGAGTAGCCACGTTACGTATGTACATTACATGACTTAATCATTAAGCACATACAGGGTTTTGGGGTGTTCCCCACCGAGACTGACTCGAGTCACCGGTATCGGGCTACTGTTACCTGTTCTGCTCTGGCTTTCAGCAAGCGAGCTCGCTGCTTCTCTTGAAACTGCAAAACCTGCCGGAGTTGTTTTTGCTGGCGATTGGACGCCTGATCAGGGGACAGGAAAAACATCTGAACGTCCGAAGGCAGCTTAAACAGCAACGCATGCAGTGACACAGCAACGGTGACACTCATCGTCATCACTTACGTTGCTGTTGATTTCGGTGACCGATGTCTGCGCCTGACACATCTTGCAATGCGGCTGAGCACTACCTAAACCATTACCAGGTACAGTACACTGTCAAGTAGGAAAAAAAGAAAAATATTGAACTCAAACTTTTTAAAAAGTTAAGCAAGCGGCACTAAACTAAATTTAGTATACTAAGAAATCAAAATAGAACGCAAAACAGTCAATTTTACAGCAATTCTTGGTCTTTTTAGGACCCCAAGACGACCTCCCCTCCCACCCGCTCAGATTTTTCCGACTCATTATGGTTACCTTCAGGTTTGTAAGGAATGCTAAATGATACATGTACTTAATTGCGGGCATAAAGATTGGTCTTCGTATTTATGATTATGTAAGATTTGGCAGTTCTGACACTTTCTAACATTGGAAAATATCTGGCTGAATTTTTTTCTGAAAAAGGTAGGTTTCAAGCTTAAACTTAATTTCCAGGCTGCTACAGCATGTATGTATGTAGGTGGAGCTTTGGGTCGAAAAACCGACTTTTTCAATTCTTACTCTCTACTACGTTGACGTATAAAAATGCCCGTTTCACAGAAAAGTGTCTAAATTCAAGGGTTATCCAACGCACCAAACCATTTTGAACAGATGTTCATGATGCGCGAGTAATGCGTCTGTTTTCGCCTACGGTAGAGCGTTTTTGCGCAAAGAAGTGGACCTAATTTCGGTCGGTTTGAGCCCTCGCGTGGCGGCAATTTTCGTTAGAATAAAGCGATTTTATTCCGGTAAAAATGTGATAAAACGATTATTTTTGTATTAATCTCACTCTTCCAACACCAATTTTTATTAAGTACCTCTCGTTGGGAGCACGTGGGCACTTCAATTGAAAATACCTTACTCTTTGCTTTATGGCGGCAAGAGAAATAGCGATTGGGGATGGGCTATGTGTTAGCCGGTTGTCTAAATTCAAGAGCTATCTAATGGTATGAACCACTTCCTCCAGCCACTAAGCGAAACGGAGAAACGGATTCCCCCAGTGCGCAGACAGACTTTTCACTCCCTATTTCATATTCGGAATAAGGCCTCAGAGACTCCAAGTTACGAAAGGAAAGCGCTTGAATTTAGACAACTGCCACAAGCTTAAACGCCAAGGTTGATAGCTGAGTTTTGAAGAAATCGATTTTCTCGAGTTTTTTCTGCTGGTAGTGTGACACTTTGAAAATTAGCTATTTTAGGCACATATGTATACACCTGTATGTAACGTAGAACGGCGAGACTTGCAGAGAATAAGTCAACGTCACCCACTGTACAGTTCTTCAAAAAATCCGGATCGAATTTTTACCTATTGTTAAGGTTTAGGATGATTTTCTGGAGACCGACCCAAATTAGGTCCACCTAGTACTCTAGACGCATACGTAAGGCTTGCAAGGCTCATGATTACTTATCTAATCGGCTATTATGCTAAAATTAGCCATTAAGGTACTACCGGAGTTTTCCACTTAGTATCCCAGGGGATATAACACGGAAAATCACGTTTCTCAGTGAAAACATTACCGCCAGTTAATATCAAAACCATGGGATATTAAGAGTCAGTGTCTGATTCGATCGAGCCTTGGTATTCAGACCCAAAATTGAAAGTTTGGCGTAGAGGGCTGTAAGTTGGCACACTAATACTACTTGATGAGTTATTCAACTGCTGCTGAGGAATTCCCAATTCGACGCTCCACGCTCGAGATATAAGCCCGCGAAAATCGGCTTGCTTAACTATGGGACGAAAATTTCCAACTTGAATTTCTTTCTTACTGACAAGGGTTGGGACTTAAAAATTGGGGCTTTTAGGTAACTTTTCGAGTAGATTAAGAATCTTAAGTCCAAAATTGTTTTCGATGAAAAAAATTTTTTTCGCCCCCCTTTGGAGCCCCTCAGCTCGACTGGAACCCCCCTAGATGCACTTTTTTATTTTAGAATTTCGTAGCGCTATTCAGGACCTACATTTTGGTGTAAAATATTCAAGATTTGAGAGGTAGGTTTTTGAGAAAATTCACTTTGAATGTCCAAAACCTGGAAAAATCGCCAACTTTCACTGTGCTCGGAAGTGTCGCAAACGATTCCTAGCCTTTAAATCGTAACTGAGACCTAAAAATTGGGGCTTTTCGCTAACTTTTAGAGTAGATTAAGAATTTTCAGTCCAAAATTGTTTTCGATGAAAAAAATTTTTTTCGCCCCCTTTGGAGCCCCCCAGCTCGACTGAAACCCCCCTAGATGCACCTTTTTATTTTAGAATTTCGTAGCGCTATTCAGGATCTACATTTTGGTGTAAAATATTCAAGATTTGAGAGGTAGGTTTTTGAGAAAATTCACTTTGAATGTCCAAAACCTGAAAAAATCGCCAACTTTCACTGTGCCCGGAAATGTCGCAAACGATTCCTAGCCTTTAAATCGTAACTGATACCTAACAATTGGGGCTTTTAGCTAACTTTTTGAGTACGTAGATTAAGAATTTTCAGCCGAAAATTGTTTTCCATGAAAAAAATTTTTTTCGCCCACCTTTGGAGCCCCCTAGCTCGACTGGAACCCCTTCTATACATATTTTTTTTATTTTGGAATTTCGTAGCGCTATTCAAGCGCTACATTTTGGTATAAAATATTCAAGATTTGAGAGGTAGGTTTTCGAGAAAATCGACTTTGAATGTACGAAAACCTGCTTTTTTGTCCCTATTGTCTGGCGATTTTGTTCATTCAAAGTCAATTTTCTCAAAAACCTACGTATCAAATCTTGAATATTTTATACCGAAATGTAGCTCTTGAATAGCGCTACGAAATAATAAATTAAAAAAGTGCATATATATATAGGGGGGGTTCCAGTCGAGCTGGGGGCTCCAAAGGTGGGCGAGAAAATTTTTTTCATCGAAAACAATTTTGGACTGAAAATTCTTAATCTACTCGAAAAGTTAGCTAAAAGCCCCAATTTTTAGGTCTCAGTTACGATTTAACATGCATTTCGCGAGAAAGTCAGCTTAGGGACGGCAAGTAGGGTCATCTCACCGATCCGGCTAAAATTTTATGAGCATAAACTAGACCACGAACGATGATCTTCGGCGCATACTAGAAGAAAAACACCCCCCTAGAACCGGAGCTACACCTCCTCAAAGTTGGCTCGCCAGCCGTTTTTTGGCCAATTTTTGGACCTCTAACGACCCAAATTCAAACGTGTGCCGTTTGCGCATTTCTAAACCGACAGCTTTCGCATGCGCACCAATCGATAGCTATTTCAAAATACTTTAAATCCCCCACTCAACTTTTTCCATATCGTACCTGGTTAGCGAGTTATTTTCCGAAATGTACCAAAAATGACAAAAATGCACCCTCCATTTTTTGCGAATATTCGCCCATAACTCCAGCCACAGAAGCGTGGGCCACCTGGAACTTTCTTCAAAGTTAGCTCATAAATGGCCAAACATAATCCACACAAATTGGTCAAAATCGAAGGGGGGGGTTTGGCCCCCTCAAAGGTTTCCGAAAAAAATTTTTTTGCTCAAAATTATTTTTAAAGTAGTCTATCTGATGCAGTTTGAGGCGCTGATTTCAAATATAAAGTCCGTTTGGCTAGACTCGGCCTGGATCGGGAGACATTCAAGTCCAAAGTTCCGAAAATCAATGCCCCCTGGTGAGCATATCTTTTGATGGCCAGCCTAAACCGAGTCACGGGGCAGTTTGCTAGACCTATTTTAGCCTGCTGAGTTTAAAACTAACTTCATTTTTGCGCTACGACCTCCCGTTCGTGAGTTATGGCCAGTTGAAAATCACTCCTGCAAAAAAGTGCAATTTTGGTGGTGCTCAAAAAATCATTTTTTTTATCGAGGCCCAAAATTTTATTTCTGACCAGCTCACCAGATGTACTTTTTCCCACTGATTCCAAAAATGACTTCAATTTTGCTCTAGGAGGTCTGCTTCCCGAGATATGGCCGTTCAAAGTTTCGCGGCAAATCTGCACTTACAGCTCTCACTCTGTTTTGTCCTTCAAAACGGACTGCGTCGATTAGAGCCGCTATTATTGCTTTGGCTCTGTTCTACTAGATACAAATTTCTTCGCTACATCCGAAAATGACCCATTTTTTACTGTACGACATCTCCTTCAAGAAATACAACCATTCAAACTTTTGCGCCAAATTACTTACCTAAATCGGGTATGACCTGCTAGCGGGCTGTCTCCATTAGTACCGCGTGTGGTCTTTGTAAGGCTGTCATGCTAGATAGATTTTCATGCTTTGTGTTATTTTCAGCTCACCTTTGCTGTTCCACCTCAGCATGCAAAGTTTATTTCTGTCTGACCTACCGAATCCGCCCCACAAGCTGTCCAAAGACTTGCCTGTTACGAGCAGGAGACGGAGATCAATGATAAACACAATAAATCCACCCCACAAGCTGTTATGAGTGGAACAAAATTCAAAGAAGAGCACACTGAATCCACCCCACAAGCTGTCTGAAGACTTGCCTGTTATGGGTAGAGATGAAAAAAGCATAAAAACCTTCAAGTTCCTCTGTATTAGTCATCTCTACCAATTCCCAAAAACTGCGTTTTGGGCCATAGTGCAGTCACTGTACTCTGTATGGTTCTGTTGTAGGCATAGGGTCTCCAATGTGCAAACATTTTTTCCACAGAAATTTGCTACTTCATCTTTGCCACATGGTCTGCCACACATTTCTCGTGCTTCATGTGTTTTCATGTTAGACCCATAGAGACAGTCACCATACTGCTCATACAGGAGGTCAGACAGCTCTAGATCAGCGTCCACCAAGTCGTTGTGCAACTCCTAGCCCTTTGCCTCATCTGAGTGAACGTTGTGCGTCGGACACGTTCCTCAAACACATCTAACTCGGAATCCAGATCTTCCAGGTTGCCCCTTAGCAGTTGTCTCAACCAATTCCAAAACTGCGTTTGGGCCATAACAGCTGTTCTCTTGACCAGGTGTTGGGCGATCGATCTTGTAGGCTATTGGAGGCGATTTTTGCTGTTCTTTCCGGTATCGTTCAGTTGGATTTTGTTTGAACTTCCTCACCAACTTGGCACTGAACACCTTTGCAGTTCGATGATCGAGGATGAGATCTGGTTTCAGGCGACGTGGACCGATCAGAAAGTAGGGGTTGTCTTGGTTGAAGTGAAAACCTAACAACGAACTCGAACCTTCATCAGCACTGTAAGCACTGTGAACTCACCGGTCAACTTTACTCCGAGATGGATTTGCGCCACTGCATTTCCTTCTAGAACAAGCGAATGGGGCTTTGGGCGGAAGGGTGTGATAGCCAATATCTGGAGATCCTGCAACTCTGGTCCACGATCTGCTGTTGAATGCCTCTCGAACAATTATATATCAGTCCTTTGTAAAGCTGTGAGTTCGCTGGATATATTTGTGTCCCTTCTGCTGCTGCTGCTATTCGACATTCTGACATGTCCCATTCATCATTGATCATTTATTGTACTTGGATCTCCGTCTCCTGCTCGTAACAGGCAAGTCTTTGGACAGCTTGTGGGGCGGATTCGGTAGGTCAGACAGAAATAAACTTTGCAAGATGAGGTGGAACAGCAAAGGCGAGCTGAAAATAACAAAGCATGAAAATCTATCTAACATAACAGCCTTACAAAGACCACACGCGGTACTAATAGAGACAGCCCGCTAGCAGGTCATAGCCGATTTAGGTATAAATTTGCAGCAAAAGTTTGAATGGTCATATCTTTTGAAGGAGATGTCGTACAGTAAAAATGGGTCATTTTCGGATGTAGCGAAGAAATCTACATCTAGTAGAACAGAGCCAAAGCAATAATAGCTGCTCTAATCGACGCAGTCCATTTTGAAGTTCAAAACAGAGTGAGAGCTGTAAGTGCAGATTTGCCGCGAAATTTCGAACGGCCATATCTCGGGAAGCAGACCTCCTAGAGCAAAACTGAAGTCATTTTTAGAATCAGTGGGCAAAAGTACATCCGGTGAGCTGGTCGGAAATAAAATTTTGGGCTTGGATAAAAAAATGATTTTTTTGCGCACCGCCAAAATTGGACTTTTTTGTAGTAGTGATTTTCAACTGGCTATAACTCACGAACGCGAGGTCGTAGCGCAAAAATGAAGTTAGTTTTGAACTCAGCAGGCTAAAATAGGTCTAGAAAACTGCCCCATGACTCGGTTTAGGCTAGCCATCAAAAGATATGCTCACCAGGGGGGCATTGATTTTCGGAACTTTGGACTTGAATATCTGCCGATTCAGGCCGAGTCTAGCCAAACCGAGCACATATTCGGAATCACCTCATCAAACTGCATCAGATAGACTACTTAAAAATTAATTTTGAGTAAAAAATTTTTTTTCGGAAACCTTTGAGGGGGCCAAACCCCCCCGCATCACCCCTTGGATTTTTACCAATTTGTGTGGATTATGTTTGGCCAGTTATGGGCTAACTGTGAAGAAAGTTCCTGGTGGCCCACGCTTCTGTGGCTTGAGTTATGGGCGAATATTTGCAAAAAATGGAGGGTGAATTTTCGCAATTTGTGGTACATTTTCGAAAATAAATCGCTAACCAGGCACGATACGGAAAAATTTGAGCGGGGGATTTGAAGTATTTTCAAATAGCCATCGATTGGTGCGCATGCGAAATCTGTCCGTTTAGAAATGCGCAAACGCAACACGTTTGAATTTGGGTCGTTAGAGGTCCAAAAATTGGCGAAAAAACGGCTGGCGAGCCAACTTTGAGGGGGTGTTGCTCCGGTTCTAGGGGGGTGTTTTTCTTCTAATAGGCGCCGAAGGTCATCGTTCGTGGTCTAGTTTATGCTCATAAAATTTTAGCCGGATCGGTGAAATGACCCAACTTGCCTATGGGCCATAGTTAAGTAAGCTGACTTTCTCGCGAAATGCATGTTAAAGGCTAGGAATCGTTTGCGACACTTCCGAGCACAGTGAAAGTTGGCTTATATCTCGAGCGTGGAGCGTCGAATTGGGAATTCCTCAGCAGCAGTTGAATAACTCATCAAGTAGTATTAGTGTGCCAACTTACAGCCCTCTACGCCAAACTTTCAATTTTGGGTCTGAATAGGGCAAAGGGCCAAGACTCGATCGGTTCAGAGACTGACTCTTAATTTTGGGCAAAGCGTTAAAAGCAAACGTTCATTTAGGATCCTAGGACTTTGAATGGTAATTATTGAGCTTTGGACTAACTTCTCCAAAATGACCGTGACTAAAAATCGTATCAACAAGCGCTACATACGTACATATGTACAGGGTGTGCCAAAAAAAAAAACAACCCAGCAGATTTTTCACGGTAGCAACCGCAAATCTCAACCGATTTGAATGAATCCTTTTTTAAATGAAAGATAAATAAATCCTTAAAAGACTGATGAATCGCTTTTTAAGAACGCCTGCTTAGTTCCTGAGATATTTGCCCTCAAAATCAAAACATAGATTTTGGCAGTGAACAAGAGTGATAAACACAACCCAGCAGATTTTTTACTTTTGCAACCATGCATCTTAACCGATTTGAATACTCCTTCTTTGGAATTTCGTAGCGCTATTCAAGCGCTACATTTTGGTATCAAATATTCAAGATTTGAGAGGTAGGTTTTCGAGAAAATCGACTTTGAATGTACGAAAACCTGCCTTTTTGTCCCTATTGTCTGGCGATTTTGTTCATTCAAAGTCAATTTTCTCGAAAACCTACGTATCAAATCTTGAATATTTTATACCGAAATGTAGCTCTTGAATAGCGCTACGAAATAATAAATTAAAAAAGTGCATATATATAGGGGGTTCAGTCGAGCTAGGGGGTCCAAAGGTGGGCGAGAAAATTTTTTTTCATCGAAAACAATTTTGGACTGAAAATTCTTAATCTACTCGAAAAGTTAGCTAAAAGCCCCAATTTTTAGGTCTCAGTTACGATTTAAAGGCTAGGAATCGTTTGCGACACTTCCGAGCACAGTGAAAGTTGGCGATTTTTCCAGGTTTTGGACATTCAAAGTGAATTTTCTCAAAAACCTACCTCTCAAATCTTGAATATTTTACACCAAAATGTAGGTCCTGAATAGCGCTACGAAATTCTAAAATAAAAAAGTGCATCTAGGGGGGGTTCCAGTCGAGCTGAGGGGCTCCAAAGGGGGGCGAAAAAATTTTTTTCATCGAAAACAATTTTGGACTTAAGATTCTTAATCTACTTGAAAAGTTACCTAAAAGCCCCAATTTTTTTAAGTCCCAACCCTTGTCAGTAAGAAAGAAATTCAAGTTGGAAATTTTCGTCCCATAGTTAAGCAAGCCAATTTTCGCGGGCTTATATCTCGAGCGTGGAGCGTCGAATTGGGAATTCCTCAGCAGCAGTTGAATAACTCATCAAGTAGTATTAGTGTGCCAACTTACAGCCCTCTACGCCAAACTTTCAATTTTGGGTCTGAATAGGGCAAAGGGCCAAGACTCGATCGATTCAGACACTGACTCTTAACTGGAAACGGTATGGGATATTAACAGGAACAGTGTTTTATCATACATACAGTATGCGTGTGTAAAGAAAATTATTACAAATTTGACATAAACATTGCCGCCAAGTAATATCCCATGGGATAGAAAGCGGAAGAAGAGTCCATGTAATATCCCAGTGGGATATTAAGAGGGGTGGGACACCAAATGGAAATCTCCGGTATATCGTCAAAGCTAAATTTAAAAAATCGCTGTGTTTAAAATTTCGCCTTAGTCACAACCACAACTCTCTTCTGGTTACTTCCACTTTTACCTTTTTGAACACATCCTTGGCAGAAAATGTGACTGCACGATGTTAGGTAAAATTTTGGCCCTCCAGATGGTTGTGCACCACAGGAATTACAGTGAATCCAATCAGTCATTGCTTTCCCTTCCTTGCACTAGCCTTGCGCACAGTAAACAGCAGACCGACCTGTACGTACTGTACAATAGTTGCTGCAGATGATAGAAAGCCACCTATTACGTAGACATAGGACAGGTACTTGGGGTAAGCAGAGATGACAAATTTGGCAAAACTGACTTTTAGGGGTCCCTAACAAAGATTTCAATTTTATCTACCGTATTCAGTTGACTCTAAGCCTTAGCCTGAGCCTAAGCCTGAGCTTAAACAAGAAAGTGATTAATTAATATAGGTATAATTAGAGATGCAACCGTAATCCGGTATTTTTTAGCTCACAAACACTATCGGTATCCGCTATCGGTATTATCCGGTTAAAATACCGGATAATACCGGATAATCCGGTACAGATCAGGCACTATCCGGTATCCGGAATTTTCTTTACGGTTGCATCTCTACAGTAGGTATAATGGAGGGACCCCGAAAAGTCAGTTTTGCCTATTCGCTGTAGCAACTGCAAATCTCAACGGATTTGAATGAATCCTTTTTTAAATGAAAGATCAATAAAAGACTGCTGAAATTTTCATTAATGTGCTCTGCTTAGATCCTGAGATGTGCACTCTCATTAGGGACCCTAGAAGTCAGTTAAGCCGGCGAATTTTAAGAAAAGAAAACAGAAAAGAAAACGTAAACTAAGTAAAATTGGATTGGAAGGCAGCCAGATCAGATGAAATCAGGAGCCATACACACATAGGCCACGCCACGCACACACATGGCACGCTTACGTATAAGACTAACTAACTTACTAATTCGGTATCGAGGGTTGTTTGGTTTTCGGATCCCATTCTCTATACTTAATCTTTTCAACAATTTCCCCTACTTTTCTCTACCGTTTTTAAAAACTCCTACCAAAAATCCCTACCCTAAAAAGGCACAAAATTGCGGTGTTTTTAACGTATTGACGTTAAATTCTTGTGAGCTAAACCTACGTAGTTCTAAACTAATATAACAGCCACTAAAGCAGGGCATATCAAGGAACTGAATACATAAAATTCAGTTAAATAAAATGTGTTTTTAAAAAGTAAACTGCTCAACCTCTTCAGTTCTTAACAGCAAGGCAGAGAGAAGCAAGAAATACTGTATGGTAAATCTGGGACTTTGAATGATTTGCATTTAAGAAACTGAGGTCTCTTACACCATGAAGACCAATTTGGGTGCCACATATCCCCTGACGAAAGCCAAAAACCCTCTGACGACTTTTCCCAAAATCCTCTCACTAATGAGAAATGTCATACTTGAAAAGTGGCAGTGGCCCGACCTGGGCCAGAAAATTTTTAAAAATTAGAATTAGCCTGAAGAGCCATACATATAACAGATCAACCGCCGAAAGGGGAGGGAGGGGCATACATGTACTAGGGCGGGTTTGGGGGGGTTACCCCCCCTGCTGGAAAGGCCAAAACCCCCACCCCCCCCCCCCCCGGGGCAGGTTAAGGGACCCCTCCCCTGACCAAAAAATACAAGTCGTGGTAGTGGCTCCAGAAATAACAAAATGGGTCAGAAATCACTAAATTTTAGCCCTAAAATTCACTTGAAAAAGTCTTTGGAAACCGAATTTGGCGTTTCCCGCCACTAGTGATATTGAAGAAAAATCGGTGTTTTTGGAAGCTCTTTTTGTCATTTTTTGCTTGTTTTTAGCTTTAAAACGCTATTTGGCAGCTTAAAATAGCGATTTTTTAGCATCCTTTTTGAAAAAAAACGTGTTAAAAACGCATTTCTA